>OX422144.1:19799574-20037553 GCA_949129095.1 Volucella bombylans
GTTGTATAATGTAATGTATTACTTCGTATGTAATATGTTCCCATGACGTTTCTAATAAAGGTGAAACTGTTTTAAGTCGGAAAAATTTAGGAAATATCTAAGCATGGCTCTAACAATACCATTTATGAAAACGAGATTGGATATCTCCACTTTGAAAAGATATTTGCGAGATGATATAAATAATTTGATGTCAAAAGATATCTCTAACTCACTTAACAGATACGACAATGTTCCTAATGTACAAGTACATATTGTCCATACAATCTAAGACGTTAGGCAAACTCCTCGTGCAAAAAGGTTATACTGTACCGTGCAAAACTGAGCAAATGTTTAGGAATTTCAAGTTTAAAGCTCTGTAAAAATATTAAAACGCGACTGAATTCTATAAAACTTTTTGCAATTAATTTGTTATTTAATTCCTATAAAATCCACACACAAAATAACTCAAAAGACAAATAAGAAAAAGAGAATGAGAAAGTAACTTATGAGAAACCCTATTTGTTCATTTGCCCACATAAGACATACTCGTAAGTCATGTTATTCTTAAAAATAAAAAAATATTTTCGGTTATTTTTTTGCTTTTATTTGTAACACATAAACTTTTCTATATCTTGAAATAGAAAAGAGGGAAATCTTCAAGAACAATAGCGGAAAAATTAAATATAAGCCAACGTACGGCTATTAATGTCCGAAAGCGACGAAATGTTGTACATGCACCAAGTGTTGGCGGACGGCCTAAGCTACTATTGGACTCAGATGCAAGTTTAATGACACGTGAAATGAGCAAAAACAAGTCGATGACTCCAAAGAAGGCTTCAGAAGTTTTAAATAAGACAGTTAGTGAGTGGACCGCATGTAGAGCCAGAATCGGCTTCGTGTCAGCTATTAAAAAAAATATACCAGCCTTTTCGATCAAAAACATCAAAGCTCGTTTATTGTTCTGCCAAAAACATAAGAATTGAAGCCTCAATGCACTGGAAGCGCGTGATTTGGTCAGATGAGGTGAAAATTAATCGTTTTCAGTCCGACGGGATAAGTTATTACTGTCGTCGACCTAGAGAAAATATTCAGATGCATCATGTCAAGCAAACAGTCAAACATGGAGGAGGCATATTGGGCCACTCGTTAAAATAAACGGCATAATGAAGAAGGAAGACTATCTTAATATTTTGTAGCAGACCAATTTGTCAGATTTTGTAGACTTGAGCGCATACACTGAGGAAGAAGTGATTTTCCAACAGGACGGGGATCCGAAACATACTGCCAAAATAGTCAAGGAATGGCTATCTCTTCAAAATTTTGAGGTAATGGAGTGGCCTGCCCAATCCCTCCATCTCAATCCAATTGAGAATTTATGGGTGATAGTAAAAAGGGGCCTGGGAAAATATCAAAGGGCTCCTGAGAACATGGAAGAACTATGGAATCGAGTTCAATAGGAGTGAAACCAAATTCCTGACAATTTTATTTAAAATTTATTGAAAACCTGCCCAAACGTATGAATAGCGTAATTAAAAATAAAAGATGGACAAAGTACTAAAAAACAAGGTAGTACTTGTGTATGCGAAACGTGCAAAACTGAGCAAATGAAATTCCTCCTAAGTTTTTTCTTGTATTCTTTCTTATTTTATTTTTTAATTTATTTTATAAGATTAAGTTACAAATACAGTGAAACCTGTTTGGAAGGATTTTTGGCCAACTTATAAGAGGGTCGGTTTTTTTCTTTAATAAAGAACTTCGTTTTCAGTCATATTGTGTCATATGTGTTTATTAAAACCAATTAATTAAAACCACAAAAAAAAGCAGTAAGAGAACTTTTCAATACACAGTATTTATTTTAACAAAACCAATGCGAACTCACTAAATATGTACATATGTATGTACATAAAACGAAACAAAATTATTTTTGAACATATTTATTGTTTTAGGATTTTTGATTTGCGCTTGTGTTCCTCGATTTTGGTTTTAATGTTCAGAACGTCTAAAATTAGGTCTGGTTGGCTTATAGAGACATATACGAGTAAAAGAAGCTGATTAATATTATGAATAGCATCACCGGTGGTAATGGGTTAGCAGTGAGCATCTTCGTATTCGTCTTCTTCAGATTCTTCACGCATGTCTCTTATATGATTCCGAACTTCTTTTAAAACTTGTCTGTCCATACATTTGCAGGTAAGCTTGCTATTGTCGCAGTTAGTTGAAGATCTTCGGGAGGACCTTCGATGGGGTTAGCATCAACCGGAAATCCAGAGCGATAAAAGCATGATTGTATTGTTGATGCCTCGACATCGTTCCAGGCAGAAACAATCCATCTAATGGCGTCTAATACATTCACCGATTTTGAAAATTCACTTCCTGATTCGCACTCATAGATTTTTGCCAAGAATGATAGGACCATTTTGGATCTGTATCGAGTTTTTACATTTTTACATACCCTGGTCCAAGGGCTGAATTTCCGATGTAAGGTTTGTGGCATTAAATACTTTACGACTACATTCGAATATTCATTTAGAGTACTATGGCTTGTTGAATTATCCACGAGGAGGATGATTCGCCTTTTTTGCAGTTAGATTTCTTTATTAATGGAACAAAGCCAATCGTTGAACAACAACGATAAAGTTGTGGACATCAATTTCATTTTGGCGAAAAATTCTTGGTTTGGCAGCATTTCCAATAATAAGGGGCTTTAACTTTTCACCTGTGGCACTACAGCAAAAAAGATAGCGTTCTTCTTTTGCCATCTTTCTGCCTTCACAATTTGTGCCTTTAGCAACAAGACTTTAATTGTGAGCTGGCGGTAAAACATACCAGTTTTATCTGCGTTAAACTGGTCTTGTGGTGGAAAGTTATTGCAGCCTAATGGTTAACGTTAGCACTCTCGTCGCACAACACTACAAATTGTATGTTATACCTCTTGCGAAAACTTTCCAACCACCCATTGCTAGCACGAAAATCTTCAATTTGCAGTTCATCTGTTAATACCTTGGCTTTTTTTTGCAGTAATAGACCACTCACTGGGATGTTTTTAGACCTTCATTTCTGGAAAAATAAGAGAACCCCAAGGTTTACGTCTTCAAAATTTGTTTTTTTCAACCTTCGCTTCCTTTCACCGGATACATTATTCTCTAATGCATCTAAAGCCTTTTGAGCCTTTGTGATTCTAACAGTTGACTTCGAGATTCCAAATCCAATTGCCAAAGTCCTTTGTGATGCCCCGCTTTCTAGTTCCTTCAAAATCTCTCGTTTAGGTTTATTGAATTCAGTTGCGTTTTAATATTTTTACAGAGCTTTAAACTTGAAATTTTTAAGAATTTACACAGTTTTGCACGGTACTGTAGGTATGTATGCAGGGAGGATAACATTGAACTGTGTCAAAAATGTTTTTGATTAATTTTTGCATTGATTTTTATACGATTAACTTTCCTTATTATATACAATAGTATATATGCATAAACATTGAAATGGAAATGGAACGCTTTAAGTATTTTTTTTTGTGATAAGAACTGAAGCTGTATACAAATAATTTAGTTTTTGTTATTTTGCCTTTTTTTAAATAATAAATACCGGTAGTCTCAAAACAATTATACATGTTGTTTCTTTTAATCATAAGTAAAACTTAACTACTGTTAAATTTTTTCAGATCATCATAGCTTACGAAATAAAGCTGCTTAAAATTCATGCCTCAATGTGATGCATGATTATCTTTAGTGTATTCCAAAATATGATTATTTTTCCAAGGTTAAGAAAAATTGTTGAAATCATTCGCTGAGGTAGTTCCGAATCAGTGTAACGATTCCGAAACAAGAATAAAGTTTCTGAAAAAGTTTGTTGTGATTCACCGAATCAAAAGCTTTTGACAAGTCCAAAAGACAGAGCAGCTCAAACGGATGTCGTCAGCATTTTTATGAGTGCAGTGTTACAGCTATCCCCTGCTCAATATGCAGATTGATGAGGGCTTATTAAATGTTGGGCGCCATGATGTACTTGCAGCTGACTTAATAGTGATTTCTGAAACTTTTGATGAGCCAGAAAGAGTTCTTATTGGACGAAAGTAGGAGCATTCCGAGGGATTTGACTTCTCTCTAATTGGTGTTATTTGCACGAGTGGAAAATAAGATCTAAATCGGCAACAATTATGAATATGTGTATGCGTGTCAAGCACAAATGGCAGTAATAGTTTCACGAATTTCAACGATATTCCGTCTAATCCTATAGCAAGATATTTTACGAGTTAGCGAAGATAACGTCAGCACTAGTTACCATTTTGAAAGTAAATCTAGGACCTAAATATGCTGGAGAGCTGCAACCACTTTCAGATTAGTCAAAAGGAAGAGTTGTCTCTGGTACAGATGTAGCAAAGCAATTACTTTTTTTTTTTTTTATAATTTACGCGCGCCTAAGGGGTTAGGGGTTAGATACCCTTTTACTGTTGCCAGGGCGCGGGCGGAAAGATAGAAGGAGGAGAAAGGAAGATTGTTTTTGTAGTGGTTTGAAACTCAGGTGTGTTTGGTTTCTATGTTTGCTCTCCAGGGGTGGGAGTCCGAATAGGACGGAGAGTTTTTCTCACTCAGAGTGATTCGAGGTATATCACAGTATTTTTCTTTTCTGTGCTTGAACTCTACAACAGCCAAATCTACGTGTCAGTGTTATGCCTTCACACGCAGAATTTTTCTGTCTGAGTTTCAATTACACAATGAAAAACTAACTTGCCATGGGCAGGATTCGAACCTGGACCCTCCGAGTGCGAAGTGTTTGCTACTACCACTACACCACGGCCACCCTTAACACCACTTAACAAATTTGGGTCGATGTCTATACTATTCGAAGACGATTTCTTATTGACAATGGCGAGCTCACGCAAATTTTTGCAAATATTGCGGGAATTATAGTTGACATTAAGTTTGGCACTATATTAATATTGTGTACTTTTTCGAACTTCAGAAGTGATGGTGTTTCTCAACTTGACGAAATTGGTTCTGTTTAAAGACGAGGCCTTCTGAATTCGCCCATCCCAGCCAATTCACAGTTAGCAGCTTGCTGTGGACACAATTGACTCCATACTAGATATTGTAGACCCCGGAGATATGGAGACTTATTTCCTTGCTACCAACACCACTTCAGATAAGGAAATATTTTTTATCGATTGCCCAGACTTCGCCTTTTTTCAACTAAGTGACATTACTAACAATTTAGGCAGGCAACTTGATGTTGTTTTTGCGTCCGATACTGAACTCGACGGCTACCGTCCACCTTTATTACTAACGTATGCTTACAGCAAAGCAAATGGCAGCATTCTCGCCATTTCAATTTTCATAGGGCTGATTTCGAAAAATTTAACTACAATACTTGCTTAGTACTACTAATTTCCACAGCATTTCAAATAGCTCCAATATTGCAGTAGATATTACTATCTAACTTTTCTACACCCTAATATTCAAAATCTTTAAATTCTCACCACCCTGGTATAATAATGAGCTACGCTTAAAAGATGTAACCTGTGGTGCACGTATCTCAAATCTCTAATGGTAAATGCTTTTTTCACTGATAATTAATCACATACCCCGAGATTCTCAAACGAATCCTCGAACAACCCTGAAGAAATCTCAAACTTATTATAATATTTAAATTCTGTATCCAACCATTCTCCGTTCCGAAAATTAAACCACTAATTACTGTCTCATCGCTAAACTCTCTTGCATACAGAAACTACTTGGCAGCATCGTTTACGAGCTGCTGATGTTCTTTCACTGTAAACCTAACTTCTCTCCTTATCAGTACGGTTTTCGAAAAGAAAGACCAACAATTACTAATTTAACGGAATTAGTTTCTACTACTCTCTGTGAATTCGAAAACGGAAACGAAATCGATGTAATTGCTACTTATTTTAACAAAGCATTCTATAAAAAATCGCACGAAATAATCCTTGATTGAAGCTTGAAGCTCTCGCGTTCCAATAAGGGTTCATCTTGTGGATCAAATCTTGTTTGACAAATGGTCAATATTTGTAATGTTCTTTTTAGATCTTCTGTTTCTGATCCCATTGCAACTAGATCTGGCGTACCTCAAGGAAGTCATATCTGTCATCGGATATTTATATTGGCAATCAGTGATGTAGATTTCATTATAAAAGGATCCTGAATGAAGATCAATAAGCACATCTCTATACCCTTTGACTCCCAAGCACTACAAAATGATCTGAATAGATTTTTAATATGGTGCGAAAAATATTTGCTGCAGCTTAATGCTAGCAAATGCCAAACTATAACTTATTCTCGTAAACGTGTGCCATCACTACCAAGTTCCGTCCTATTTCATCGGCAATGAATTAATACCCTTTGCCACCTTACCTCGCGATCTACATGTTAGATAATATTGATATTGATAATATTACTAACAAAGCTAATTCTTCACTGGGATTCATCAAGCGATGGTCCAAGGAATTCTCTAACCCTTTACTTTACATTCGTTAGGCCCATACTGGACTATGCCAGCCAAGTTTGTTCCCCTTACTACGAAAGCCACTCTAGGCAAATTGAAGGTATTCGAAGCAGATTCATTCGACTTGCATTACAATGTCTAACTTGGACAGATATCAATCGTTTAAAGCTAATTAATCTTCAGAACATCAAAAAGCGTCTAGAAGTTGCTGCTGTACTCTTTGTTCATCAAATACTCACTGGTTGAATTGACTGCCCTACCCTGCTCCTAATGATATCCATTAATACCAACCCAATTGGAATGGAACATGAGAATTATATGGCCTGTACAATGGAATTGATCTCGTCATGCGATCTACAGGATCAACATCTGAGGTGCGCAGTAGAGAACGACCGTAGCTACGTAAGGTGGCACGCGCAAATCGATGGGGATCCCGACCAACTAAAAGTGTGGCACTGGAGGCAGTTGGCAAGAGATTATGCACGCAGAAGAAGCTTGTTGTTTGATGCCCAGGCCATCGCGGACTGTAGGGAAAGATGAAAGTCATTGAGATAAACTAGAAAAGGGAAATATTAAAATACATAGTTTTAGTATTTTCGCTTACGACGAGCTTCTGTATACCAAACCAGTGACTTAGGATTTAAGTCTACCAACTTCATTACAGGATTATTGGAGTATGAACTCCCTTTATCGTCAGTAAATTCTGTTTTTTTTCACCTTTAAGCTCAAGACAAAGCATTGAATTTATATTATACTAGGTGGGGTGAAAAAAAAAATCCATGGCAATGAAAAAAAAAAATTTTTTTAAATGTTTTTTTTATTTTATTCAATATAGTCCCCTTTTAGCTTGAGATACACTTATTCCAGCAATTTTCCAACTTCTTGATCCCGTCCGAAAAGTAATTTTCCGGAAGATCTGCAAAATACTCCTCCGTGGCGTCGATGATTTCCTCGCGTGAGCTGAATTTTTTATTGATGAGCCATCTTTTGAGGTTTGGGAAGAGATAATAGTCCGAGGGAGCCAAATCGTTCGAATACGGTGGATGCGACAGCAATTGGAGCCGTAAGTCATTGATTTTAGCCGTGGTTGCGATGCTCTTGTGCGCCGGCGCATTGTCTTGCAAAGACAAAATTGTTGTTCGCTTCATGTGAGGCCGTTTTGCAGCGATTTCGGCCTTCAATCGCTCCAATAATGCACAGTAATACTCGCTGTTGATCGTTTTTACTTTTTCGAGGTAGACCACGAAGAGTATGCCATGACAGTCCCAGAAAACCGACGCCATAACCTTTCCGACCCATCGAGGATCCCTCGGCCGCTTCGGAGCACTCGTGCCGGCTTCAGTCCATTGCCGAGCACTCATTCTGGTGTGTAATAGTGGATCCAAGTTTAATCAACAGTTATCAATCGACGCCAAAAGTCCGCCCGATTCCGCATCGGTAAGTCCAAACACTCTTTCGAAGTGCTCTGGCGTTCGTGTTTTTGGTCAGGAGTGAGCATGCGCGGCACCCAGCGGCAGGATAACTTTTTTATATGCAGAATATTGCCCAAAATATGGCGTGTGCGCTCAGTACTAATCTTTGTGGTATCTGCTAGCTCGCGCACCTTCACTTTCCGGTCAGCCAACACCATTTCATTTATTTTTTTGACATTGTCCTCTGTAATCGCATCGGAGAGCCTGTCGCTGCGGACATGATCGGTAGTGGAGTTGCGGCCTCCACGAAACTCTCGAAACCAATATCTGACGGTGTAATCTGACGGAGCATTAGCCCCATAATATTTATCCAACTTTTCTTTTGTTTCCTTCGCTGTTTTTTTTCCTCTCAAAAAATAATGTTTTATGGGAGAATAAAAATCGTTTTTGTCCAAACTCAACATGATACCAAAAACGTCAACAACAATCAGTGGTCAAAACAAAACTAAAGACAGTATCGCACTGAAATTTGGCATTTCTGCCTAAATATGAACGAACTTCAAGGCAACATAACCTAATTTGCAGTAGCAGCGCATTCTGGCGGTCAAGGAGGTTACTTTTCACCCCAACTAGTATAAGGAATAAAATGGGACCTAGTACTGTACTTTGTGGAACACAAACGCGAGTATCCAGTCATGCACTCAATGCATGTTAAGAAATAAATGAATAAAGATGCAAATTAAAAATCCTTCAGGTATAAAGTAAACCAAATTAGAATTAAACCTCTAAAGCCACATTTTTTTAGTATTGTCAATTATATGTACTATTAGATCGTGGTCCACTGTGGCAAAAGCTGTTGTAATATCAATTAAAAGTGAAGTAGTAACTTTTTTTCATTTAAACTTTCATACGAGTAGATCTGACTGCAAAAGTTTAAAAACTCTTCTTTCTTCGATTTGCCAGCTCTAAAGCAGTATTGATTAGTTCTACTTAGTAGCACCTTTCTACAAAAGCGGTAATTTTTAACATTAATATCTTATTTGTAAGCAAATTCGGTAGGTCACGCTATTTCTGGTAGGTATACAAATGTGTGGGTTAATTACAAAAAACCGAGCTAATTTAAGCAAGTGGCTACATTGAAAGCTCTGCTGCAACATTCTGATACAATTTCGTAAGAACACTATGTAGCACATAAATTATTTCAAGACTTGTTTCTGAAGTGACAAGCAGACTATAAAACAAAAACATATAATAAATCTAAATGTAAGATTATTTTTGTATTTTTACATGCATATACCTATATACCTATATGAATACATTTCGAATCGTATCACAGTCAACCTGTATAAAATTAGCATACTATGTATTAAATGTGTAACATTGTGGTTTTTATTGATAGGAAAAGATGAAGCGTTTCTCGCATAGTGCATATTTAATCCGTAAGAGTCTAACAATCAAAAGAATTCACTACTCAATCAAAATAACATAAAACAATAGAACCATTAAAAGTGAAAGATAAATATAATATATATCTTATATTCGGGGCCGATGCTAAGTAAGATATATGGGTTGTATTTGAATATCTGCATAACACATATGAATCTGAAACTCTGCAACAAATCTAAGGAATTTCTTTGATATATTGTGACGACAAAGATTTTTGTGTTTATTTTTTTTCCAAGCCAACAATTTGCATTATTTTGTTTGGAAATTTACATATCCTTTGTCTGAAATAAGGCAATTTTTGTTGAGAGTATGTGATCAAAACCTTAAGGAAAATCCAGTAAACAAAGGCAGAGATACATTACGAAAACTGATTTAAGATGTAGGCTGCCGGAAAAGATTTCTGAAATTCGGCCGTATAGTTTTGGTAGCAAAATATCCACAGTCAAATATGCCAAATATGTCTCACTTAAAAGTGGAACCAAAGCCAACAATAATCAGAAACATTCCATTTGTGGTATTCTATAATAATATTTACATATATTAATTTATAAAGACAAACATCATTTTAACATTTGTTGTCCCCCGATGGGGGGTCTACGAGTATCAGATGTTTTATTTGTATTACAGATTCTCACATATTATTTTTTTTTTTGTTAGTTATGTAAAATTATTCAAAATTAGAAGTATCGCAGTTCACATCGCTCGCGCTGTTAAAAATAAATATATCAAATATATACTATTGTAGTAGATATCTTCTGGAACGCAGACATGTAGCATTAGACGTAAATACACGCGGTACATTGAAATTGACACTCTCAGTCGTTGTCTTCTAAGAAGAATTTTGTAGAATTTATAAGACTCTCTACGACTGTTCAGTGGCAGATAAACATAGACCTTAGCGAAGGCAGATGCAGATGTCGAAAGATTCTCTCAGAAATTTTTGTTAATCTTTGCAATGACAGGTTTCGAATGAGGAGATACAATAGTGCTTTTAAGAGACATTATCAGGTGTGTAAAACTAGAAGCACAGTCTTGATAATGGCCAAAAGCTGCGTTGGTTGAAGCCCAGGTTCATCCCACACCGCAGCCCTGTTTAAGAAATAATTAAGGAAGTAAAATTTCCAGATGCTAGCTATTATGTTTTGTTGTACTCGTAATATCAATGAAATGTGTTTTTAAAATCCTTTCGGCAGTGTCATCTAATGGAGTGGCGGGTGTGATCTGATGCCGATATTCGCAACCTTATAATCCATAAGCAGGTTGCAAATATTGATTAGGAGTTGCAGTGTTTTCTCCAACTACTACAGCTATATACTTTTAAGAGCTGCAAGATATGAAATTGGAATAAAACACACACAAGTTGAGGAAACACAACGATAGATAATTTTATGATGAAAACTGATTTCTGGCACCACGGGAGCGTCTCAGGACTGGTATCCTGGAGTCCGACCACTTTTTTGAGAATACGAGCCTTTCAGGGCTTAACCCTCTAATGCCTTATTTTTTGATTTGATTCAAAAAATCAGTATATACTAATATGGGCACGATAAAAACGAATCTGAAATACGATTTTCGAAAAAATTATGTTTTTACTTTTTACAGGTAAAAATATTTACACCGACTATAGGCGGGGTTGGGTCGTTAGAGGAAAAAAAAAAACAAACAGGTGAAATTATGAAAGTAATAGTTTATTGAATAAATAATCATGAAAATGTATTAAAATAAGATAAAAAGGAAGTGAACAATGTTGTATAGTTGTATATTACCTACATTAACGTTGATGGTAGTCAAAGAAACACGACTTTGTGGTGAAATTGCAGAGATTCAATTTACATTTGTTGCAAAATGCCTGTGTTTCTGACTTACATCCTGGGTTTTTGCATAACTTTTTGCCCTTGCCGGTCGAGAAATACGCACCAGTGGCCCACGTTGCCGTATCGAACCTCTGGAGGTGGAAAATAACACTTTTTTGGCTTGCGGATTGGTGTTACTAGTGATGACGTTGGTCGACCTTTCGGTTTTTTTGTTTCGTTCGAAATCATGCACAATAATTCCGCAACGTCAGAGCAAAAATTTGGCAACTCGATTTTGACTCCCTTATGCAATCTATGAAAAAGAATATAAGCGTTGACCATTGCCACATCCAACAAGTGGAAAAATATGCGATTCGTCCATTTTCGGGTTTTCATATGTTTATGATAACGACCAAGAAGACCATCCATGAGATGTTTTTTCCTGTCCCATCGTGAAGATTTGGAGGGTGGTGGAACAAGCTCTCGAGACAGAAATGGTTTGATACCAACATAAGTCTATACCACGGCTTCTTAGGTATGTTAGCAGGCCCAATGATGTGTAAAAATTATCAAAATATAGAATATGGTTCACGTTGTCTGGAATTTTGTTGGACAAACGTACAACGACGTTTGATGAAGGTCCGAGATCTGGTGCATTTTCTGGTACCACGTTGTCTCCTGCACCAGAATAAATTTCAAATGCATATGAGAAGCCCATGTGATCACATAGAACAAACAGCTTGGTTCCCCATTTATGTGGTTTGGCTGGCATATATTGCCGAGTAGGATTGCCACATATTTTTGTAGCACACATCTGTTCGTCTACACAAAGACGATGAAGCATCGGAACAGACCCAAAGCGTTCGTTGAAGTGGGTTATAAGTGGTCGAACTCGATGCAACTTGTCGTATCCAAGTCGTTCGGGATCAGTCGAGTTGTTATTGAAATGCAAGAACTAACGCATTTGTTCGAATCTCATCCGTGTCATTGTGGTCCAAATTGCTTCCAGCGAATGTCTTCCCCAGTAGGAACGAACATTTGGAGAGCGGTAAACAGACATGAAGAACATGATTCCAATGAAATTATCGAACCTCTTGTTTATTGGTAATAAATCGAGTTTCGATGTTCTGCTGGAACGCATACAAATTCATTTCATCAACCATATATTGCATAAATTCATCAGTCACAAAGTAATGGAAGAAATCAAGTGGTGTTTTCAAAGATATTACTTCATCTGGCAGCTCTTTTACCCCGCAAAAAACGAGTTCGTTTACATGCAGCTGCATTTTTTTTTTCTCCACAACATGGATTTGAATTTGAATGAGCATCATTTTTCATTTTATTCGAAGTACCAATGAATTGGCCAGTGCTCGAACTACTTGGGCCACCTTCTTCTTCTTGTAATTCGTTGTTATTCGAGGAACGTTTACGTTTTCTATAACGTGAAGGGGTAATATTAGGCTCAGAAACACTAGCTCTGGCGTTTGAATCCGACGCAGCAGTAGGAGCAACGGATGTTGAAGTAATTGATGCTAAGGCTGAACTCGGCTCTTGATGACTAATGCCTAAACCGCTAATGTCCAGACTTGCGTTTACTTCATCCATCAGGATCTGACTTGAATTCATCAAACAGTGATCAATCAAGTGTTCTCCTTCAGGGCAAATAAAATCTGGATCGTCAACTTCGTCGTCATCGTCGAAATCATTTTCACCGTCAGTGCCTTCAGAGCTTCAAACTGCATTCATCAATTCAGCTATTTCGTCATCTGTCATCTTCGATAGATTCCTCAAAGATCTTCTCGACATTGCTACCTAACCAAAGCACTGAATCAGTTATGGAGAAATAATAAACAAAAAATTACACTCAACTGCCTGACCCCGCCTCTAGACGGGTTCAAGAAAACTCTAGTAGCTTATATAAAAGGACGTCACAGCACAAAACTTTTTTCACTTATTGATAACTCACCTGTTATTTTTCCAATTTGATCTGACGAAAATTATTTTTTTTTATACATAAATGAAAAACGTGTTTGCAAAAAAATATTTGTGCTTACAAGGGGATTTTTCACTTTGAACAAACTTAGCCTGCAAACGAAACGCACCACAGCTATGATTTAAACAGCTATGCATAAAATAATACTTAAACTATATGTAAAGCTTATCAGATTGAAAAAAAGATCATACCGTTACATGTAAATGCTTGTTAGCTTTACCCCGCCTAGAGGCGGTTGTAGGTTAATCATTGAAGTCTCGAAGCAAACTGGTTTACATTTTTCCAGCAATTGAATATTGAAAGCGTATAAACCAAGGTTCTTATGCAAAATCTTCAACAAAATTAATGGACACAGGGCAAATTCTTGTGCACGATAATGACTCTATGAATTAGGATCTTTCTCAACACTGGCTTCAACTGCGCCCATATTTTCATCTGTATGCACTCACTGTCACTGTCAATGGCTTGGAGTTCAAGAAGTCAACAGTAGTGCGACATTGTTTATTTGTATTGCGGATGGTCGACTCACTTAATCGATTATGTTGACCGTAAAGTTTACGTAGCGCTCTAAAACCACTTTTTTTTCCTTCACTCATTCAGTGTTTTATTTCTTAAGAATTGAGTACAATAGGTGTGATTTTTGGCGTTGGCAACAGCGCTTAATTTTCAGAGACTTAGATAATGGCCATCGGCGTTAGCTATTAACATTCGGAAAATTTGGTAGAATTACTTATAATTGTCAAAAAGTGATACATGTTTTTTTAATTGATATCTTAAAATTTTTTATGTTGTTTTCGAAAATTTTTTTGCAAAGTACTTCATCTTAAATTATTTGGAATTCATTTGAATTCATTAATGGAAATTTCTTTAAGCAGGTGGAAGTTAGAAAATATTCAAGAATTGGAAGAAGTTTCAATTATAATTGACGACCGTTAGTTGCTAACATTTTGTAGAGACTATAGATTCATTTACTATAGGAGATTTCAAAGCCCATATTAGGTGGCAAAGGTCATTAGAGGAATATCTCATCGGTAAAGAAATTGACTATTTTTTTTTGTTATTTTAGGAAGATTTGCACAGTCTGGGTATTTGCCACAATCATGTTATGGAGGAAGAATAAAAATTGGTTGTAGGAAGACTGTGTTTATTTATATATATATATATATATATTGATATACATATAAAAAATACTGTAACACTTAGACAACTGGGAAATTTTTTTGGTGTAACAAAGTCTTCAGCATGGATTGCAGTGCACCGAGTCTCAGAATGGTTGATTTCTATAGGCCATGAATTTGTAAAATGGCCACAAGGGCTTCCTACAGAGAACATTTCAACAGAAGAAGAAAATTCCAGGACTGCTTTGTATTATAGACTGTAAATAGGCATTCAACTGTATATAGCATTCCAACTAGTCACAAGGAATGTAGTTTCAATATAAAGAAAAGCTACAGTTTAGTTTTGCAAGCTGTTGTGGATGCGGCAAAAAACTTTTTTGACATTGTGGTGACCCAGGATCCGTTCACGACACAGAGTCCTATGAAGATCAAAATCACTAATCCATCCAGATGAATTATTTTCAAATAAGTCATTTATATTTTGTGATTCTGCGTACCCATCAACAACTTGGTTAGTGCCGCCATTTAAAAATAATGAATTACTATCAGAAAGATTTTAGTACCTACACTCTGCAAATAGAATAGTAGTTGGAAACGTTGTTGTGTTGCTTAAAGGAGGATTCAAAGGCTACTTAAGTTCACTGAACAAACAAATTTAAATTCAGTGACAAACATAATAGTGAGTGCATATATTTTACACAAGACATGCATAACCATAGACGATTTGTGCACAGTTAGTACTGTGGATGAAAGCTATGACGAAATAAGTGATTCCGAATAATTTGAGGTTGCAACAATCGACCGTCGTAATACTTTATATAACTACTTACTACAGCAGAACATAATTTAAAAATAAAGAAGAGAATTGTAAAATAGATCGAAATATATTATGAAATGGGAATGAAATAAACGATTTTGAAAATTCAAAAAAAATATTCATTTATTTTTATTTATTAAATCTTCTAGTAATTTTATTTGGTTTCCTCACAACTGCATCCTGTTCGCTCTCCTTTTTCCTCTTTTCTTCCAATGACCTTTCAATTCCGAAAAAAGTTTTCTTTTAGCTGAAGCCTTGTCTCTCAGCTTATTCTTTTTTAATTTGGCTTCAAAATAGACTTCTCTAGTACTTTTCCTCTTTCATGTCACCTGCACTCTTGAAGAAGTTCCCATAGGTTAGGTTAGGTAAGAGCGGCTGTTGGAAATACCAACCCACTTAGGCCTATTGGCCCATTGTGATGCCACGTGGATCTATGATCCTCTTACTACTGGAACCAGTTTGAGCTTATAATAAAGCGTAGGGGACTGTTAACGTCTATGTCTTCTAGATCGTTTAGGTCGTTGTAGAAGCTCCTAGATGAAGCTTTCTTCTCTGGGAGAGAGCTGGGCATGTGCAGAGAAGGTGCACATTCCTCTTCCTCGTCCATGCAGCTTCTACAGAAATTATTAGTAAAAGCGCCAAGCCTTCTTGCGTGCTTGCCTATGAGGCAGTGTCCAGTAATGACACCTATTATAACGCTCAGATGTTTCCTATCTAAAAGGATCAGACACTTAGAGCGACTCAGATCCAGCCTTGGCCAGATCTGTTTGTTCGCCAGACATGTTTGCCCAGTAGTCCACCTAAGGTCTCTTCTTTTATTGGCATCCAGTTTTAGTGTTAGTTTACACGTAGAGATTGGTACACCTATACTACCTTTATCCTGTAGAATAGGTAGAGTGGTTCCAATTTTGGCGAGTTCATCGGCTCTGCAGTTCCCTGGAATGTCTCTATGGCCCGGCACCCAACAAAGGTGAATGTTGAACTGACATGGCCTTGGTGCCAGCCAGCGTCGCCTGTGATAGGAGGTGGTCCGGGGTTTTCCCGCATGATGGCCAAGAAGCTTCAGCTTAACCAGCTGCCACCGTTCCGGTGTAATGGAACCGTCGGTATCGTTCCTATCGATCACCGTGATCACCAATGCGTCCTTTAGGGTTTCATTGAAAGACCTAAGAGATGTGCTGTTGGATGGCCCAGGGGTTTTGGAACTATGTGTTTTGGGTCTCTTGGAAACCGGCACGGTTTCCTCCAACGATCTCTGGCGCTTAGAGGAGTCTTTTGACATTTTGGGAGCAGTGGAAGCAGTGGGTAATCCGTCTTTTAGGATATTTTTTGCCCACTCAACCTTGCTCTTTATATCCGCATTTCTCTCAACCTCCGGAATGGATCCGAAGCTTTTGATAATGCGTGAAGCATTTTGGCATCTTGTATAGAGCGCCTTAGATGGAGCTTGCCGATGCGGCTGTGCTCTAGATCCCTCCTTGTAGGGAGGAGTTTTGGTAGCAGCAACAAGTCAGTGGCCTGCCATAATAAACTTGCTGCTGCTAGGGGTGGAGGAAGTGATAGGACCATGGCTTGCCACAGTCTTAACACTCTCTGAAGTTCCCATACTAAGGGCTGAATTTTGTCGTTGTGAATCGGCATCTAGAACTTTATCTGCATACAGAGATGTACTATATTTAAATCATTTTCTGGTAAGTTTTCTGTTACCGCGGTTCCTAAGAACATTGGCATTTCTCCAAAAATCTCTTCTATCAACTCGAAATATGGAATGATGCACCTACTAGCTCCAGTCTTCTTATTATAGTCTTTCGCACTTTTTAGGCCTGCAAAAGTGTGCGCATTTTACTAACTAGTGCTGTTATGGTAGTAGTTAAGTCCTTTAAAAGTAATATGATAAAATATATAAAAACATAAATTGAGTTCCAATCATGCCTTCAAGGACATTTGAAAATGCACTTTCTTCTTTTGGCTATGCGGGAATTCATCCTTCCGGGCTAAATAGCACCGCTAAAATCCGTATGTCTCTTCTTTGGTCCACTTCTTGCGCTTTCTAGTGAAAACAACAATTAATATAAATAAATGTATTTCATACAATAAATTGTTTACTCTTTAGCCATTTTACTCATGCTAATTTCTAATGTTTTTGATTTTTAGTTTCGTTTTTTTTTCAATATGAAGGCTGTCATTTTGACATTCCCATACAAGTTATCGCTATCATGAAAAAAAGTCTGGAGGCATTGTTGCTTAACGCGTTAACTCCGATAAATATCTTGCATTTAGTTAGCGCATATAGGTTAACTTGTTAGTATAATTTAAACGTAGATTCGAAATAAGGCCTAATACAGACGCTAGAAACACACACCTAATATTTCGTTAACTTTTACATAAGTACAGAATTCAGAAATAATATGAAACATTTAAGTATGTAACTTTAAGTATTAAATTAGTATCGAATGCAACTTCAATAGGCTTTACAAGTTTAGCCAAAAGTAATGTGTATGTGCGGTGAAAAGGAAAAGAAAAAAAATTGCTCAAAAAAAAAAAAACTAACGTTGCAACAGAGTAGATTCTAAAGATTTAATACTAGGTTTACGGAGATTTCTTATACACCTATCTCTACAGCACCCGTGAAATAAACAATTTCTTGAATAAGTAGTTTACTGTCGAGGGAATATTGTCATACAGGTGTATTGATATCAAAATTGTACGGTATTTCATAAGTCCTTTGGTGAAGAGTAAAATATTATAAATTCATAGATAAAAGTAAAAAACTGATAAATAGTCATATTCATTCTGCAAACTTTTTACATACATATACCAGGTGTATGCATAAGTTATTCTTTGGTAAAAAAGTACGTAATTTTCTAGGGAAATTAATTTTCGTTTTATTCAAAATATTGGCCATCGGCATGTCAGTAAAACTGTTTGTCTTTTGTGGGAAACCATTCATCGAGCCATTTTCCAACTTCCTCGAAATCGCTGAAGTGCTGCTCTGCGAGCGCGTGCCCCATTGATGTGAAGAGACGATAGTCAGATGGCACCAAGTCTGGGGAGTACAGCGGGTGCAGAAAAATAAATAAAAAATAAATCAATTTTTTCGTCACCCGTCACAATTAAATGCAAAAATGATTTCCTTTCGTGGCATTTCACAAGTGACTTTGCGATTTTCCATTTGACGTTCATTCAAATCGGGTACGGTTGATTGTTTTTTGTGACACATGTAATGCTTCTGCTAATTGCCGTTGAGTTTGGTTGGGTCGTTTTCAAATAACTCCTGCAATTGCTCGTCTTCGCATTGACATGAAATCTTTGACATGAAATCACCACTTTTAAATTGTCGAAACCATATCTCACATGTTTTCATGTGTTTCTACCAGCAAACCATCATTTTCAACAGCCTTTTTCTTTTGATTAAATAAAGCAATGCGTGTTGCAAAAGTTCTTTTTGAGGCACAAAAGTCGACATGATCACTGAACGATAAAACAAAGTCGCAAGTTTTTGGCAGACTCAATTTGTGTATGTTTGTACGAGTAGTTAAATGTTAGATGAACAAAATGACGTATGTGTTTAATTAATACGCTGCGAACTTTTCGCTGGCGCCATCCTTTAGTTAAACCCGAAAAGACTTATACATACACCTGGTAAATCCGACTTGAAAGGTTTGTTGCTCTGCTGATATATGAAGCCCTTGAAGATCAATATTTCCTTCAATTTCATATTCTTATTTACCGGCAAGTCCTTCGACTAATTGAAAAATGAAATCTTTTCTAGATATATTTGATCCGGTACATTCATTGTAGAATGCATTTAAGGGCTGCTAAATCCAAAATGTTATTATAAAAGCACATCGACATCGACTCCAAACTTAGTCTTATTGTAGTATCTGATTGTTGCTGGAGTTCGTTTATTATTGTCTTCCAATCCTTTAATCATTTAATCCTTCTTACACTTTGCTGGTTTTGGGAGTTCTCTCTTATTGGCCCTTATGGTCACGGCCAAAGTGGTTCTTTTCGCTGCTAATTTTTTAGCAAAAGGAATACTAGTTGTTATATCCCTGCCCTTTTGTAAATACGGTTCGGCCAGCAACAAATTCGCCCATAGGTATTGAATTTCGACTCTCGTCTTTACCCAAATAAGATTTATAACATATTTTGATTTTACATCAATTGCCAACCAAAACTTTATGCCAAATTTTTGTTACATCGGGACTTCGTAACGAGCACCTGCTAATCTGGTTTAAAACATGATTGGCTATTATTTATGAAATCATTTCATACTTCTGATATGAGTGCAAATTTATCAGTGGGTAATCGTTGGGATCTTTCTGTTTTATTGTCAAAACTAAAATATCGAAGAAATATCGAGATGAATTTATCTGTAGTCAGTGCATTTGCGAATAATGCAGGTCTCCACTTCTTCGACCATAGATAAGAAACTCTCATGGTGCTTGCTTTATGGCTCCTTGAGCATATAAAATTTCAATAAAAGCAAGAAACTTAAAGGTTGCAAGTGACCATTCAGTTTTGAGAACTCGACGCTTCAGTACAACATATGTGGGCAAGCAGCAACACTGTCACGGTGGAATATGAGAGACATGATATAAAAAGGACGCACTCGAAGGATGAGAGCACTTGTTTTTCCGGCATTTCATCATGGCAGTTCTTGCAACACACAAATTCTTACACTCATATTTTATCAGTTATTTTAAGTAAATATAAATATATAATTTGAACCCATAGAAAATAAAAGTGTTTTGTGTTACCTAAGTAAACAATCTTACACATATGATGTGTTTTAACATGCTTATAGTAATTAGCAATTGGAAGGCACTACTCACATTATCTGCAATGGCGTTTCATTTTGCGAAGCCAGTAGGACCGCCAATATTTTGGAATATTGTATTGATTTACCACTAGCTGTGCCTATTGGCAATTTCTTCCAAATTGTTCCATCAAGTGCAATTTCTGTATCATGAAAAATAGAAGCACTTTGGGATAAACTGAATATAATATATACATTTTCTGAATATAAAAGGATATTCACATTTTTCCTTTTGAAACGTAAATTCCGGAAATGTTCCTCTTCACTATCTGCTGATTCCTCTATTTACACATTTATATGTATATTCCATAATTTCAATTTCATCTTGTGTTTGGTGAAACTAGTTTTCTCTGTTGCTTTTACCGGAAATATCCTTTCTTAGACCGATTTTGTCTTCACCTTTTTTGGCCATATTCTATGAATAAGTTTTATTCGTCAAAGAATGAACGACTTGAATTCCCACTAATGTTTTTGCAGTTACTTACAATAATGTAATATTTATTTCTTGAAGGTAAAAATACTTCCAAAAACTTAAATTTCAAAATATGTTTACACAATGATTTTATTTTTTTTTATTTTATTTATTTATAACTAAAATATAGACTCATTGATATTCTCAATGCTTATTGCTTTTCAGTACGTGATTTTGTGAATAAAGAACGCAAAATTAGTCCTGTAACAGCCACCGGAGAGAGATAACGGAGTTTTTGTACTGCCTAGCATGTTAATCGTCTTATCGAGTGTGGAAACTTATTAAAAAAAGGCAGTTATGCGAGACATCGCTATAGAAACAATATTCAATAAGTTCAATTCAATTCAATTCAATTTATTCAATTACTCGTAGGTACTCGTACAAATAAGACTTAGTCTTTTATAGTACTTAATATTATGGATAATATGGTATACAATGTTACTTTAGTATACAATATACAACACATTGCTATTTTTTTTAAAGAAACTAGTATTGGCACACAATCCTGTCATTGCGTGATCGGATTATTTTAAGATATAAAATGCACTTCTTATAGGAGCTTAGGGAGAAATAGCCAAAACGTCCATAAATGTGATCCAGACAACTACCTAACACCATTCTAGAATACTACCTTCATTAATGAATCATGATAGGCCAGCTGATTCCAGAAAAGTCAAGTAATTTGAAACAATATCATTGTTGTCTAAAATCAGATTAAAATTTCTCAAAGTGATGTCCCATTTACAATACTGCGAGATGCGATACGTTGTTCGAAAACGAGAGCGCATGAACTGTCAAAAATATTTCCGTAAAATGTACTTCAATGTGTTTGTTTACAATAATGCGAGTGTCGCAGCGAGCATCGCAGTCAATTTCGAAAATCTGGAAAACTCTCACATCTCGCAATGCGTGACAGCTAAATTGTTGTTGTTTTGATTTTGAGCTTATTATTTGTGAGTGGTGTTTTGACGCATCATTGTAAACAGACGTCCGATGTCTGAGTGCGAGAGCTCTCGCATTCGAATTCGAATGCGACTCTCGTATCGCATCTCGCAGTATTGTAAATGGGACTTGATTCGATTTTTAGGTAGGATGTTGTCTAACAGATTAGAAAATCTTCTCTGAACATCACAACATTAAACATATGCAGTCTATAGATACATAAAAACACATATTCTATTTGACTAAATTCAATCAGGAGTTTTAGAATGTTTTCACAATTGAAATTTCGTTCTGTTGGAACCAACAATGCTCGAAACTCAATTCAGCATGCAATAGCCCTTAGTACATTTCATGTCCAAATTTCGTTTATTCACATAACCACTTAAGTGGAAATGAGTTCCAGCGCTCATTATAATTTCGGATACGAAATCATCCTCTTCCTTTACCGGGAGTAAGTTAACCTCACTTGACGGTCAGCAGGCAACAATTGGTGAACTGTATTCACTTTATAAGGGAACATCTTCATGTCTTTCATCAAAATTCGATGCAACTAATATATCTTGACGCCAAATTGCGTGCATCTTTGTCTCGTCGATATTTATGGACTCTATCGGCTGTCCTCGTCCTCACAGCAGTGATATTTTTGGTAAAACGAGCAATACGAGGCCGGCCACTTCTTTCAACATCTCTAGTGGACCCAGTTTGCTCGAGACGCTCAACCAAACGCTTAATAGTTTGCGTACATTCTACAGGATGACGACGAAATTCGCGACAATTTTGATGGGTTGTGAAGGAAAGGAAACCTCTTCGTGGAATTCCTCAAATACAGGGCAGTTTAATTAGAAAGCAAAGTCGGTCGTCAGCATAGTTTCTTAGCCGCGGCTGGCTTACATAGTTTTAGGTAGAATTAGTATAAATATAAGAAAAACAACAAATTATAATAATTATAAAAAAAATTTGTAAAACAACAAAAGAGATGTAAAATAAGGAGTAATCTATTAACAAAAAAAACAAACCTAAATGTATTATTATGTAAGATTTATCATATGATCTCATAAACCAACTTGTGAAGAGGCGAGCAGTTAACATGTGTTTACTAAAGCTGATGAGACAAAGTCTTACTGAAATATGTAAACTAGATAGTTCAGAATTTTTGTCTTCTGCTTCTGCTACTAACAAAATCGGTCGTTGTACTTTTTGTTCTTCAAAGAAAACCCGTAAAACACGTTACGGTTGTTTTTTTTTGCTAAACATATTTTTGTTTGGAGCATGCAGTAAAGGTTTGTCCCGACTGTCCCACATCCGGTGGGTTTTAATTCATTTCTGTTCGTTTCTTATTATGTTAGCTTTAAGATTATGAATCTGATTTGCGTTCTTAGCTTATAAGAAAAAGTGCCTATTTGAAGAGGCATTAAAAAAGGCTGTTATTTAGAAAATAAATTATTAATTCGGTAAAAACTTGTTTTGTTTAACTAAACAAATGTTATTCTCTGGATAAAGATAAGTTTTAACAATTTTTTTAGAAATATAAAGAAATAACCGGCTCTGTAACATTCGGTTTCATAGACCGTGCGGGGGTATATGTATTTACGTGTAATTTTGTTTAAAGCAGGTATAGGAACGCTAAATATGTAATAGTGAGAAGTTGAGCTCACGACTTTATTATAAAGCGTTCCTGCTGTATCATAACTTACTTATAACATAAAGTAAATTTCCACTGTTGTTGTGAACTCTGCTTTCCCAAAAACTACGAAACACTTTAGCATCATAATTTAGCATGAATTTGGTGCGATTGGTTTCCTATTCAGCGATGAGTTTTCCAGTTCATTCGGACAACCTCAGCCATATTGTTGCTGACAAGCAATTGATTCTGGAGTCGGGTCTAATATTACTGTAAAATGTTACTGTTCCATAAAGCGCGAACTTCCGTTATTGTAAGTTGATGGCACCATTGATCCAATTTAAAATATTTTGTACGTCCTGAACTTGAAGACTTGGACTTGAATTAAATTTCAATAAACTATCAACCTTTTGTATGATCAATTTGCAATGATATTGAAAATTTATTCTACAGCAGTGGAACCTTCAAATAGTTTAAGCACTCAAGGGCAATATAAGACATGTTATTACAAAATCAACCGGCAAGTATTGCCGACTTTTAAATATGTACTTCGCATCTAATAAAAAAAAATTAGTGATCAATTTAAGGTGTGTTCTTTTTGCTATTCTATATAGGCTTAAAAAAGTACTAGCCAATAAAACGTCGTCTATCCAGGATAAGCATTTCAACACATTTGGCAGCACCGCGAAATGATATTTGTGTTTACCTATTTGGTTTTGTTTTGTGACTTGTAGATTTTTCTGTTGGCTCTTAAATATACTATACATAGCAAAATAATGGAAAATGAAGAAAATGCTCAGGTAAATTTTAATGGAATGGTATTATTCATTTCTTCTTAATGCTGGGAAGTTATTTATTTCAGTTGCTGACTCTATTGTTGGCGAGTTTAACTGCAAATTTAGCAACATTTTGCAGGAAATTCAGAAATTCATTACTAACAACTGATTCCAGTTCCATCAGTGATTTCGATGAATTTGAATTGGAGGAACACCCCAAATGTGTCCATTTTGTGCAAACAATTGATTCTTTTAACGAGCAAGGCTTCAAGTCACATATGCGAATGAAGCGTCAAACAATGGAGTACAGCATACGTTTGTTGTTTTTTTATTCTTAAATGCGGAAATGTGTTTTTTTCAGCTAGATATTTAGAATATGTGTCTTCAAATTCGTCGAGTTCTCATGGCGGAAGATCCAGTATTCATCCCAGGACAACACTGTACATGTAGGTATGTCTGGTACATAAGTAACACCGTTGCTTTTAGGCAGCTTAGCAACTTGTTCGGCAGATCATCATGGATCGCTGTCCGACGGATTTCTTCTTGACTCATAAAAATTGTCCATGCGTTTATTAAATGGCCACAAGGAGCTGCTGCACAAGAGACTCAAGCTAAATTTCAACAGAAGAAATGAATTACTGGAGTTATTGGGGCAATAGTTTGCACTTACATCACAATTAAAGCTACTAAACTTGGCAAAGAATACTATTTCAACAGAAAGCGATCGTACAGCCTAGTTTTGCAAGCTGTCGTTGATGCAAACAAGCATGAAAGCAGAGTGTTTCGGAGATCAAACCTCTACGCAGACCTACTTTCAAGATTTGTTTCCGAATGAAAGTTATATAATTGGTGATTCCGCTTATTCACCAACAAGATGGTTAGTACCACCTTTAAAGACTATGGGAACCTGACGGAATCTCAACACAATTTTAATGAGATTCATTCTGCAACGAGAATTGTTGTTAAAAACACATTCTGTCTGCTCAAAGGACGATTTCAGAGGCTACTTAAATTTTGCCTTTCCAACGATTGTTTCGACTTGTTTTCCGTTGGCTTACCGGATAGTATAAATACTAGCATGAATTCCACCGCTACCTCCAATTAGAATTCCACAGCAGAGGCAGTAACAGGTGCAGTCGTCCATCGACGAGAATTATTGCTCAATCATTTGCAAGAATTAAATTTAATTTAATTGTTATTTTCACACACATTTGTATGTACACATATGTACTCGTATATCGAAAAATAAACCAATTTTTATTCTAATTAAATTTTATTTTATTTTTTTTTCATTGTTTTCAAAAACTCTTCCAACATTTCAAATTTCTTCATTTCGCTTGTTCTAAGGATCTCTTTTTCCTGCAGGCTTTTCTTCATTTTGTCGTACAAATTAACTTTGAGTTTCCTGCTTGCTTCAGACTGCTCCTTCCTCAATTTTAATTTGGTCACCAAATAACTGTCTTCTCTCATCTTCCTCTTAGTTGTAGCTGTTCTATGATGTACTAGCTTCAGTCGCAAAATCAAAGTTATTTGGTGGCGACATTATAGATATTAATCCATGAGAGTCTAGTGACGTGGAGGTGAAGCCTGCCGAAGTGCTATCTTCCACGGAAGATAGACATTGGACACTATTTCAAAGTCTAATATTTTTTCCATTAATAAAGTTTTGCAGGTTTCGGAGGAAGTTGAAATATGAAAGTACTAAATCTGGAGAATAAAGCGAATGTATCTATTGAGATATTGAGAGCAGTAGTGGCGTAACCCCAAATTGCAACAAGATAACGGTGATTAAAGAAGTTCAAGAAAAATAAATCATTATTATTTGTTTCCTACAATAAGAATTAGTAGATTTTATGTGGCTTACACCACTACTGCCTTCTGCCTACTTTGTAATAATTTAAAGAAAGTAAGTTGTTTACACCAATAATTCAAAATAGAGGTTGTTAAACAAATATTTTTATTATCGCTTTAGAAATACAAAATAGGTAAGACTTATAAGTTAAGACTACTAAAAAGCTATCATTCCTCATCCTCAACCACGTACTCAACTAACCCAATGTACAATATCTGCTTGTAGAAATAGTTTTTAAACTTTTTATAAAATTCGTGGTGAATTGGTGGAATACAATTTAGTAAGTCCTGTTAATCTTTCATTTTTGCTTCACTAACGGCATTCCCTTTTGGAAACAGTAGGTAAGTCGAGAACTGTGATCAATGTAGATGTTTTGTTTATTAAGTCACAGTGCTAAAAGGCATGTCTTCCTTATTACTGTACTTGTACAAAATATTGAATGGGATCTATCCCAAATATGTTAGCCATTAAATTTTAAGCCATTCCATGTCACCTTTATTTTCATTAATTTCCCGATTAGCTATATTCCTTTTTAATTTTTTCGTCGAAAACATCATAGATCCATCCATTGAAATAAATTGAAATGTCTCTTTTTTCTTGCCGCTGCTATAACCCTATACTAATCCATGGCTACGCATAGGGCCGAATATATTTTAAAAATACATCTATTGTTTTTCGATAAGACGAAAGCTTTGGTTACAAGGTAAGTTAGAGTGGCCACTCATTATAAATTTATGTTCCATTTGGTTAACAAGGACATCTTAATGTTTCTATTTTACTCACCACACTGGTCAGTGTACGAAGTGTGTTTAAAAATTTCGCATGCATATCCCGAACATATATTCACACTTTTTGACAGATAGAACCGTTAGACGTGTTTTGCTGTGCTCGGCTATTATCAATTATGTGAATGTGCATAATTTGTTTAAAAAATGGAATCAACTGCTCTAAAATAATTGATATGCTGACAGTGGCAAACGGTGAGTCTGCTCTAATTAAAAAAAAATCTTTACAAGTGGAACAAGCTTTTCTAATATGGCCGAAAAGATGCCAATGACGAACCTCGCTCGAACAAAATATGATAACGTCAAAGATGCAAAGAAAATTCTTTTGGAAAATCATCGAATTACCATAAGAGAAGTTGCTAACGATTTTGGCATATCGGGCGGCTCGTGTCATGCAATTTTTTCGGATGTTTTGCGCAGCGAAGTTTGATCCGAATCATCTTAGAGAGCATTAATATTGATGAATAAATAAATATTTTTTTACAAAAAATATAAATTCACCTTACTTTTTGAGTGCACCTATAACATGATTAATTGGGGTACTCAAAATTTTTTTAATATAGGGTCCACCATCTAACATTTTTTTTTCCAACTAGTGCTTATTTCGTGAATGTTAACACATAGCTCATATCCGATTTGACAGATAATTAGTTTTATCCTTCCGGTTAATAATGGAAAATAATTTCGTTCAAATGGCTGCCTTGGCTGGCCATGCAGGAGCCTACATGATCGGTCCAATTTTTAAGCACATTATCGATTGTGTGCAGCTGTATTTCACCAATGGCTTCACGAATATTGTCCTTTAAAGCGTCAATTGTCTCTGGCTTGTCGGCGTAACACTTGTCTTTTACGGCACCCCACTAATAATAGTCCAGCGGTGTCAAATCGCAGCTCCGAGGTGGCCAAACGACATCAGCTCTGCGGCTGATAATGCGATCTTCAAAAACAGGGCGGAAATCATCGAGTGTAGCTTCGGCTGTGTGGCACGTAGCGCCATCCTGTTGAAACCAAATGTTGCCAATATCCTCCTCTTCAATTTTTGTGAACAAAAATTCGTTCAACATGGCCCAATAACGATCGCCATTGACTGTAACGGGCACTCCTTGCTCATTTTCGAAGAAAAATGACCCAATTATGCCTCTGGACCAAAATCCGCACCAAACAGTGACTCGTTTTGGGTGTGTCGGCTTTACAATGTATGCGTGCGGGTTTTCTGTGCCCCAAGTGCGACAATTTTGCTTGTTTACATACCCGCCAAGATCAAAATGAGCTTCATCTGAAAAGATGATTTTTTTGGCAAAGTCGGCATCTTCTCTAAGTCGATTGCAAGCCCACTTAGGGAAGCATAGTTCAAGCATATACACAACCATATTCGTTCAGCGGAAGGATAAAACTAATTATCTGTCAAATCAGAGATGAGCTAAGTGTTACCATTCACGAAATAAGTACTAGTTGAAAAAAACAACGTTAGATGGCGAACCCTTTATAATGGAGACCTCGTGATCCAACCGACTCATCCGAAATTTACATCAGAAGTCATGCACACCTAGACAGTACGTATGTCCAAAGATGCCTCACCCGTTGTAATGACTGGAGTTGGCAAGGTCTTCATAAGATCAAATGCAGTTACCGAAATGTCATTAGATTCATTGCCTCTTGTTGCATCATCTCTCATGTCATTCCTAGCCAGATCCGCTTTTCTAAGATGTACGAGTAGTTCATGTTCAATTTGTATTTGAAGCTTCTCATTGTCACTCGCTTATTGTTAAAAAAGTCACATTTTTTGCAAGAATATTTTATGGGAGCATGGAATGATAGATTGAAATTATTATTAAAAGTCTTTCTGAGTACATGCTCTGATACGCGACTGGCATTAGAATCCTTGTACAAATAATACATTTTTAAAATAATAAGATCAGGAGATTAGAATTTTCGTTCAGTAATTCATTTCAACTAAATTTGTTTACGAATTCTCTAAATTCTTGAAAATTTAGTTCACTGGTCTTATTTCGAGGATCTGCCTTGCCGCGTCGGTCTAAAGGCGACGAAGCTCTGCGTTGTATAAGTCAGATACTTGGAGTGTTTTCAAGAAAAAATCTTACTAACCCTTACCTTCTGGCCTTCTTTATCAGGCACAAAATATAAGCAGCTTCTTCTTCTTCTAGTGTTTTCAACATTTATATAAGACATTGCCTTGGAAACAATGCCAATTAATGACAAAGAAAACGAATTCTGAAGATCAAATTGTTGAAGCTTTTACTGCGTTGATCAACTGCAATTTTTTGAGCTCATTTGTTTTTGCATTAACAAATATTGCCATCAATGCTAGACTTCTTTGCTGCCACAGTTTCGTTTATGTACTCCTCTCTTTTTGCTCTTTTTAATTTCCAGCCGGGTTCATAGCGTTAGCGTTTTTTTCTTTTGTTTTCAAAATTTTCGTCATGAAAAATAGGAATAATAACATATTCTTTATTAACCAACACTCTCCTCTATATCAAACGCAATTGAGGGGCTTAACATATCGATATTAATTTTCTTGACTGGGGCCATAATCGGAAGCTGAATCTTGAAAATCCGCATCGTCAGAATTACCATGCTCTAAAAGCAAATTTTAAATAATATGAATGACTGTTATTACTATGAAACAATATCTCTTGCATTTTAATTCCATAATTAAGTAGTTCTTTGGGGCTGGAGTGCTCCGTTAAATATTGTTAATGGTTCAATGTACGGATCACATAATAATTCAGATTCATAATACTCGTAATTATCTAAAATGATTAAAAATATGAATCTCCACAGCCAGTTTGTCAGATGGTGATCACTTGACGTCGCGATTAAATAAATTATGTATTATACTACATTTACATACCAATTGTACACATATTAAATATTTTATGTATTTTATTGCGAGTACACCGCACAGGAAGCAAAACTCGCAAAATGACACTGTTGTCTTGCATTATTTACGATTGATGTAGCTTACTGTAAAATGTTGGTGCAGAAATGGCGTATCTGTTTGGAGTCGATTCATTTGATAATTTTTCATAATGCAGAGATTACGTAAATCTAGGAAAAATTCCCTGCAGGAAGAATATTTCAACATTTTTGTATTGATTTATGAGTGTCGTAACCTATCACTTCTACGTTGAAAGAAAAATTATTTTTCATCATGACAGTGTAAATTGAAAAATTAAAAAAATTGAAATTGAAACTCAAAATTTTAAAAATGAGTGTAACGCCACTACTGTTCTCAATGTGTCAATTTTTTTCAGATAAATTCATTAAACTGTGGATAGGCGTTACTATGAGGACGCGTGAGTTAATGAAAATGAAACGATGGATGCAATTTTAATTCCAGATCAACTTTATTTCTTTAACTCTGGAATCATACTAATTTTTCATACATACTTAGTTCTAACTTATGAGCCAGGGCTGTAAACTTTCAAGTACAAGTACCAGTACCAGTACTGGTACCAAAGTACTTGAGCAGTACTTCCTAGTACTTGACCAGCACTTACAAGTACTTAACCAGTACTTTCAAATACTTGTTCAGTTCTTCAATTCAAAGTACTTTATATTGGTCTTTTTTGGTCAATTTAAAAAAAAATCTAAAAAAATGTTTACGTGTTCAATTGTATACAGTCTTGTAATTGTATGAATTTTTACCTTTCTTGTAGAATAAATGGTAAATACGTAAATACATTTATACACACATAAATGGCTAGAAATTAATCAATCACCAGAAAAAGTGTTTGGAATCAGAAATTGGGTAATCTACCCTTCGCCCGCCGGCTCAAGGGCTTTACAATTTCGAATACATTATTTTTCAGCAGTCCGCTCGGTTATGATTGCTATAACAATAACTGGACTTATAGTTTCTAGTCTGCTGCTCAAAGAAACACTTTCTCCTGATGAAATACATAATAATTTTCCTTTACAAATTGACGTAGTAATAAATCTTACTCAATATGCTAGGAAGTACTTGAGAGTACTAAGAAAGTACTTGAAGTACTGGTCAAGTACTTGAAGTACTGCTCAAGTTCTTTGGTATTTAAGTACGTGATACTTGGTACTTGTACACAAGTACTTGCAAAATACTGGTACTTGCCTTTTTTCAAGTTCCAGTACCAGGGTAGTGAAGTACAAGTACCAGTACCTAGTACCTGTACTAGGAGAGTTGAGAGGACTGAAGTCCTGAAATACTTAAGCACTTTATAGGTCTGCTTATGACCTATCATAACAGTATGTTGCCTGCACAGAATTGTTGACTCTTCAACATGACCGAAACGATGTTTGTGTACATATCTCCATGGTTCGATTTTGTATTCAGTTGGGAGGTCCTTGGCAACATCAAGTTTTACACCAGCTTTTCCTATTGCAGACTGTTAGCAACAGATGTATGTAACTGGGGTTATGCTGATAGAATATCATACTACTTGGGTTAACCAGATCTAGCTACGTAGGTAGGTTGGAAAGACCAACCCACTTAGGACTTTAAGCCCATTATGATGCCACGTGAATCTATGATCCTCTTACTCATGGAACCAGTTTGAGCTTGTGATGAAGTGTAACAGACTCTTTATTTCTATATTCTTTAGATCGTTTAAGTCATTGTAGAAGAAAGCTCCTAATAGAGCTCATACACTCACAGACATGTCACCGCAAACCTTAAGTCTGTGCAAACACTCGTTCGCCACACACGGTGCAGACAATCTGCATAAACATAAATTTGTATCGTTTCGTCGTGGTCGTCGGGTCTATCAAAAATTGTCTATCAGTATTTTTGTTCATATTTACGATATGAACTTTCGCGATGTTATAATAGATGTTAACCAACAGTAATCAAGATTAAAAATTGCAAATTAGACGTCGAAAGACATAAAATAAAATATAAAAATATATTATAGTTTAGCTTAGAGCGCCCGTTTTTTGGGCCAGTAAGCTAGAATAAGTTAATTAAGTTATAATAAGCTAGCATTTAAGCATTTTTTCTGTTAGCATGTAAGTTCAGTAAATTTAAGATGAATAAAATAAAATGCATTAAAAACAAAAAAAAAAAAAAAAACTTTCGCGATGATCTGTGTAAAATTGACTATACACGACACAGACATGTCGCTGCAGATCACGAAAAATTAAAAAAAAATTTAATTTAGGCAGACGATCGTTGCAAACAGGTGACATGAATACACACGACACAGACGGTCTGCGCAGATATGCGCACAAAAATAAAATATATTGGTCTGCAGCGACGTGTCTGTGTCGTGTATGGGCCTTATAAGTGAAGTTTTCTTCTCTGGGATAGAACTGGACATGTAGAGAGGAGGATTGTCTCCTCTTTCTCCTCGTCCAAGCAGCTTCTGCAGAAATCGTCAATTTTCAGTGATGACACCTGTAATGGCGCTGAGATGTTTCCTATTTAGAAGGATCAGACTCTTAGAGCGATTCACTTCCAGCTTTGGTCAGATCTGTTTGGTTCTAGATATGTTGGTCCAACAGTCCACCTGAGGTCAGTTCTTTTATTAGCACCCAGCCTTAATATTGATTTGTACGTAGCAATTTACGATAAGTAGAGTGGTTCCAATCTTGGTGAGTTCGTCGGCCCTACAGTTCCCTGGAATGTATCAGTGGCCCGGAACTAAACAAAGGTGAAGGTTGAACTACTCTGCCATCTCCGTAAGAGATGATCGGCATTCAAGGGCAGATTTAGAATTTAATGAGACTGAATCCAGTGACTTGATAGCAAGCTGACTATCCGAAAAGATGCGGATATCCTTCGGTAGACGAAGAATTTGGAATGCGGAAAGAGAGGCTTAAATTTAGATTATCTTAGAAAACACCGCCACCAACCCCGCTATCGGTTTTAGATCCATCTGTGTAAAACTGGATTGACTCCATGAAAGCATCTTCCTTCCAGAGGGACATAGAGGGGATGCTTACATGGAAGTCTTTGTCAAACCAAAGTTCAGGTATGGTGTAATCGATGTTCTCTGTGAGGTTTCCTAATATATTAAGAATATTAGGGTGGCCAAATAAATTATTTGTCCACTGTGTAGTCGCTTTATGGCGAATAGTTGCAATCGCAGCTACTTGCCTGCTGAAGATATCTAGGGGTGTCAAATGGACAGAATATAACCAGATCTAACTTAACTAGACTTCTGCGGTTATAGTTGTTACCGTCGATTGTCTAAACAAAAAAAGAAAAAGAAGAAAAACGCTGCGACGTTAAGCGGAAGGGCGCCGGACCAACCTGGAGAATGGTCGTGAGTGAAGATGGTATGTGGGCGCTACGCGATTGCCCTTCCGCTAGACTTACCACTGGTTAGAACTCCGACTAACCACCGGCATTCGCGGTCGAACCGTCTCAATAAAAAAAAAGGAAAAAAAAAACCGGTATGTACACCACTCTTTCTTACTCTGTTTATAATATATATTTCACACATCGCTTTACTTAGACTAATACAAAAGATCTTAAAAATTAACTTATATTTAAACTCCAAAAATAAATTCAAAAGACAAATAATAAGGCCAATTCCAAATAAAAAAAAAGAGAAGAATAAGCAAACTGATTGTTCGAATCGGGATTAGACCCTCTTAGCCTAATACAAAAGATTTTAAAAACTAACTTATATCTAAACTCCAAAAACGAGTGCAATAAAAAAAAATAATAACGCCGACTTCGAATAAAGAAAAAAAAAGGAAAAAAAAAGATTCGTCGAATCGGGATTTGAATCTGGGCATACACGATCACCGACCTTTACTGCGGCCCGTGCCACGACGAAACGAATTCCTGAAAGTTGTGTACTTTGATCCGGTCCGAACTGTTAAACTAAGTATACCAGAGTCACTACTTATTGTCTTTTCACAATTTTTTTTAGTTCATATTTTATATTCGTGTTAAATGTACTTTATGTTCAATTTTCTATATTCGTACGATACCTTGATAAATATATATATACGAGTATGTGTTTATTTTTTCAATATGTTTTCCTTCTGCCTCTCAATCGACTCCTCTAGTGCGGTGTGACTCATGTTGTCTTCCTTCGCCTAATTCCTTGTGCTTGTCCTTTCATCTTAAACTTTTTGTTTTTAATTTTTTTTTTCTTCTTTTAATTTCGTAATTCGATGGACGTCTACTCCTTACGTTCGTCCGAACTCAACCAAAACTGACTGCCCCTTGAATTGTCTATTCGCCCTCCTAACTACCAACCGGACTACTTATCCGGTTTGCTCTTTCCCGATTCACTGTAGTTTATCTCGCGCCATAGCGCCGCTACCCACGATATTTGAGAAAGACGAATTCCAAAAAAAATAAAAAAATCAACCAAAAATTGGTCCTCGTTAAGATTCGAAGCTACACGCTGCGTTAACAACAAAAGATAAAAGAAGAGACAAAAATAATAAAGCCTCCTTTTAGGCGAAAAACTTTTTCTTAAAAAAACAAATATAACAAATAAATATAAAAAAAAAAACAAATAAACAGCTAAAAATAGAATGAGCATGCACTCATACACACAGTACATACTCGTAGGAGATTGGGAAAGATGTTGGTCTGCTTTCTAAACTAAACCATAACTTGATACGCTTAATATCACGGAATTAATACCTTTTCACTTTTGTTAATAATGCGGTTCAGAATGGTTTGTTGATGGTGATGCAATAGATACGCAAGCATCCTTTTCTTGCTATAGATTAATTTGCAATACTCGTAGGTGGTATGGTGCACAATAATGTTGCTCAGTCCATTACCGCTACAGCTGGATTTATTTCGACAGGACATTTAAGAAACTCATTATCTTGCTCTTCTGGCTTACCGAAAGGAGGTTCATATTTTAGTTCCAAATTCCTATTTCAAGGCTAAGCAAAACAATGCTCACAGCACGTGGGAATCCTACTCAGATTTCTCTAGTAGCCTCAGCTGCATTCTCTACTTGGAATATAACCAATATATACCGAATATGCATTTTGACACTATCAATTTCAAAATATAATTAAACATGCTGACAATGACATACATTTCAAATAATAATTTCAACAGTGTAATACAAATTAGTTTTTTTTGCACGTTACGACAATTAGCAAATAATCATAAGACATTTAAACTATTTTTACTGCTACCTCACCTTCTTGTATTTCCCATTAAAACGAAAATCAGATAAAATAAAACAGTATATAGTGGTAATTATATATTTTTAATATTCAAATTATTACAGAACTTATTCTAGACCATGTACAGCTGCGATCAAAAACCGAACAGTGCTATTTTTTTTGCTATATTGGCTTCGTTGAGAAAAAAATTAAAAAGATTATTAAGATAGGTACACTATTATTTCGTGGCATTATTTGTATTACTCATTACCAGGGATAGGATTTTGCTAACTTTGCCTCTTTTTTTTGCTTAATCGGAAGATAGTACCGACTTTACACAAACACGTTTTATGTCCTTCTGATTCCATATATATATATTTTATTTTGCCTTTTTTTGCCTTTTTATACCATTATTGCCTTCTTTTGCCTTTTTTGCTCTTTTCTCAAAGTTATACATTTTTTTGTCAGAAAAATGCACATACAGTCGACTCTCGATAATTTGAAACTCAAGGGACCAGAGAAAATTTTCAAATTACCAAGGTTTCAAAATAGCAAGTGTTCAAATAAACAAGAGGAAGGAAGGAAAAATTCAAGTAAACGAGAGTTTAATTAAAGTTCGTGATTTATTCCTTCAAACATGTTCATTTTGAAAAAAAGTCCGTAATTTTCTGTTCCTCCCTAGCTTCAATCACACGCTTGTTTTCACTTATGGAAAGACACTTGTTTTTTCTTGAACTCATTTTGATACTTTTAAATACAAATAAAAAATTAACGTAACCCACTTCAACGTTTGAAAGAAAACTAGACTGCGAACCTATGCATATGCATATCTCATTCGACAGGTCTGAACATATATGTAAACAAATGACAGGCCGGTTCATGAAAAACGCTTCAAGTTATAGAGAGTAGGAAAGCCTGACTTCAAATTGTTGAATGTCGGCGGGTAAGATGTTAAACTGTATTCCTTCAGTGTGTATTTCTTCAACTTCAAATTACCGAGGGGACCAATTCATATTGATTGTATTCAATTTAACAAGTATTTTGCAAGGGACCGGGAAAAAATTTCAAATTAACGAGAGATTCAAATTAACGAGTGTCAAATTATCGAGAGTCGACTGTATTTACATACGAGTATATCTGCGCAAACATGCTTCTTATTCGCACTACGTAAAACGCATATCTAAATTTCTAAATTTTATGTAACCACAGACGTTATTGACTGCGAAAGATCGCGGGTGCATTCAAATGTATTTACACAGATTGTTTGCATTGTATGGGATAGTTATTTTTTTGTAAATGTAATCCTTCGATTATATACATGCGATACATTTGCGATACATTTCAGTGTGGTTGCATCTTCTCCGTTACTCCTTTAAAATGTAGAGAAAAAACGTCTGCGAATACAATAATCTTGATGGCCTAATACAAACAATGAAACTCAGTAACTCGAAGTTCTTTTCTGTACGTGGACGTTACTTGTATCTCGGAGTGTTTTTTTTTTTAACTGGAAGAAATCAATTAAAGTGCTAAAATGCCTAAAACGGTTTGTAAAGAGGAAACAAAATTGAAAAATTTTGTATTACAATTTGGATCAGATTATTTTTCATCTGACGGAAAGGTCCTTTTGTGCAAATTGTGTGGTGTAAAAGTCAACCATGAAAAAAAATTCTATTGAACAGCATATAAAAAGAGTAAAGCACCAGCAAGCAATGGCGTTAAAGACAAAACCAAAACCAAAAACTCAAAGGATTTCATTTTTTGTTACTGGAACTGAAAAAAATGAATTTTACAGCGATATGACAAGAATGTTGTGAGTATGTGACATACCGTTGTATAAAATCAATCGTCCAGAGTTCCAGACTTTTATAGAGAAGTACACACAAAAAAATGCCAGACGAGTCTACACTAAGAAAAAATTACGTCGAAGATTGTTACCTCGAAGTGCTCCACAAAATCCGATCTGAAATTGGCGACGACAATATTTTTGTATCCATCGATGAAACGACTGACAAAGCAGGGCGATGTGTATCAAATCTGATTGTTGGGCTGTTGCGAGCATATGGTCGAGGGTACCTACTAACGTCCGAAGTTCTGGAGAAAGTAAACTCAACAACCATTGCCCAGTTTTTTGACGATTCAATGCGGTTGCTTGGCTAGATGAACTTAAGCGAGAGAAAGTTTTGTTGTTCGTAACAGACGCTGCACCGTATAAGAAAAAGAGTGACAAATCACTGCAAATATTGTATTCCAAAATGGTTCACGTAACTTGCGTCGCTCACGGTGTACATAGGACCTGTGAAAACATACGCAGTCACCACTAAAACGTTGACGCCTTGGTATCTAATATGAAGAAAGTATTTTTAAAAAGTCCATCACGGATTGCTGTTTTTAAGGAGATGGAACCTGACATGCCGCTACCGCTTCAACCCGTAAGTTTACTTCAAATTAAATTTGAATTTAAATGTTTGAATTTACATTACACCAGGTGTTAACTCGTTGGGGGACTTGGCTAGACAGCAACGTATTATGCGGATAATTTTCTTAGGATCAAAAAAATCGTCGACGTTCTTGAAGACGATGCAAGCTGTGTTGTGTTTGCGAAGGAATTGATTCAGGATGAAGCAGTACAAACGCAGCTGGCATATATCAAAGTCAATTTTGGATTTTTAGTCAATCCAAAAAAACAAATTTTTGAAGACTTACAAAAAAGAGATATTTTTGAGAGTCTATACTTGTAATTTTAACTAGCATTCTTCTCATTAAGGAGCATCAATTGGGGAAATGTTTCCGGTTTTAAAGAATGTTCAGCAAAACTTGGAAAAAGCAAAAGGGCCGATAGCAAAAGAAGTTTTGAAAAAGTTTACTGTCGTTTTCAATGCAAATACGGGCCTGAAAACGATTGAGCAGATAAATTCTGTAATGAACGGCTGCTTGGATTGTAAACTCCCAGAAAATATTGATGTTAGTATGACAGGCGATGCGCTGTCATGCGATTTCTTTAACATCATTCTTCAAAGAATAGTGCAAAACTCATGTACCAACACAAGAGCTACAATCTTTCAAAAGTCCGCCCAATTACTCGCATAAGCCGACGATGTTGACGTAAGCGAAAGAAAGCTACGTGATGTCAGAGGCGCTTTCGCGCGATTGAGATGCATGCGGCGAAGATAGGTTTAACGGCCAACGAAGGAAAGTATATGCTGTCAACAAGAAACGACATCCATACTGATGTCTCGGACAGAACGTCGTCCTTTACAGATATAACTTTGAGGTAGTTAAGGACTTTGTCTATCTAGGTTCCGCTATCAATTCAGACAACGATGACATTGGCACTGAGATCAATTTTTGCTTGTGGGCTAAGAAAGTAATTGACTAGCGAAGCCCTCTTTCGAACAACAAAAGTCACATCCTTAATGGCTTTAATAATCCTAGTCCCACTGTATGGCGCAGAGGCATGTACTCTATCAGAAATGGATGAGGGTGCTCTTGGCTGCATTGAGCGGAAAATTCTTCGATTGATTTTTGGTCCCGTCTGCACAGACGGTGAGCGGAGCAGGAGGTAAAACGACGAAGTGTACGGAATGTACAGCGACATCGAGTTAACCGGAAGAGAGACTGAAGTTTCTGGGTCAAGTAGAGAGGATGGACACCAATGTCCGGCGGTCTTTGAATCCGCCCCCCCAGGGACAGAGCAGTAGTGAAGGACCACGCGTCAGGTGGAGTACGTAAGGAGACCTCAATCTACTTAGCGTAGGAAACTGAAAGCAGCTAGCCAAAGATCGAGCTGGCTGAAGACGCTTATTCGTTGAGTCCCAGGTCCCCCCGTACGTTACAGTCCGCTACATTAAGCGAGTAAGTAAAGTACGGGTAATGCTATTACAGCGAATGAGGGTATACCATTCGCACCACGATAACTAACTTTATATGTCTCAAATTAGATGATAGGGAAGTGAGCGATATATGGTTCCAATAAGACACAGTTCCCGGGGCGTATTGCCTCGCGAAACAAGAGTATCAATTGGCCACCGAGATCGTGCGACTGTGCACATTTACACTCCTTTCAAGAGCTAACGGCCAAGATAATAAGTAATATTGGTGGAATAGAGATGTAATTATGCCAGGATGTCATCCTAAATTTACTATAACGTGTTACCAGATAGCAATGATAGTTTTTCCAATTATTATATTTCAGCAGCTGTCCAAGTTGCCAATGACATCCAGCTGTCAAAAATAAAGTTTGCCATTTCATCATGCATCGTTTTACGCTTGGCGAAGGTGCGGAAATTAAAAATTATTATCGAAATTCCGGCTCAGTTGTAGTAAATACATAACGTGGATTTCGTAGAGAGGTTGGTCGTCACCATGGCTTCAGTGTGCAGGCAATTCGTCGCACAGTGGAAACGTTTTAGCGTGAATATACTCTTTTGGGTCTTAAGCCATCAGCCGGACAGAGTTCAGCCTCACGTTGACACAGATTTTATTTAAAAGTTGAACCTTACCAGGACTGCGAACATTCAAATTGAGTTCCCTAATGGTATGAACACTACATTCCAAGTTTAGTTTAGTGGCAGATTGTCTGCCAAGCTGCTGGAGAAGAGGTTCACAATATGACATCACATGAACATATTGTGATAAATTAGTAGAATATTTCAGTAGCAGTCACAAAACAAAAATATTAAAGTTGCGTGTACTCCTATTATTTTGCCCTCCACTGTGGGTTTTCTCGAATAGGGTTGCGGTAATAAAAACGTATTAGCTGTTTGGCGTGAATTTTAAGACTCAAAAGAACATTTATCAAACGCTGGACTTCATACAATTAAATTGAAAGCAAAGAAGTACACCCAAAAAAATTAAAAAAAATTGTAAACAGTTGAATTGTAAGTATGAAAGTTCCAACCTCGACATAAAACATTCTTGTTACCATAAAATATATTTCCAGATGCTGAAGGAAAAGTTCGCATGTCTCACACACTAATTTTTCATCTAAACTATAATAAATGCCAGGAAGTTCAGATACACCTCCAAGCTTTTCTCACGTAAGCAAGGCATTGTCCACAGAATGTCTCCTTCATAGCAATGGGGAATTCTGGAAAAAATTTATGTTTTCGAATCTTAAAGGGCATAATAAATATACGTTTGAGTGAGTCTGAATTGTTTAGGGATTTAAAAGGATGTGTTAACTGAGTTTTCCCTCTTAGATGTGCTCAAATATGTATATGTAAATATACAAAATATTTACAACTAAGTTGGTTTCTGCAATAAATAGTAAAGTCTGAAAGGGAAGCGACAGGCTTATGGAGTCGTGTACAAAACGGTTGCCAATAATTTATTGAGGTCGTACTAATGACTTTTTCGAGTAAACATTCAGATTCGAGTTTGAAAACGAAAGGACTCTACGGTTAACCTTTGTTAAATTTTGGGATTAAAATGTCAGCCAAACATAAATACAAAGATAAAGGCAGGGCTGGTAGTATAAAATTTGGTATGTTTTGGATTTTATACTCGTTTTAAAAGGGGTCTGAAAAAATGGAAAAGTACTGGTGATACCCAGGTGTGTAACTATAGCCAAGGGATACTGGTCTCATCCAACGAGTCTTTACTTGCCAAAATTTGTGAGCGCCATTGTTTACCAGGAGAAAATATCAACACATCAGAAATGAGAGAAACTCAAAAGAGAACGTATGGTGGATAAATTCGCGAAAATTAATGAACTTGCTTAAACGTACTATTTGGAGCTGGAGTCCAACTCTGTCAATAACAGATCTCATATAGACGAAGCGGGTTAACAAAGGAGTAGAGAAAGCACCTAATTCTCTAGATTGGATGTTGTGTGTGTGGACCGAAAAATAACTTATTATTGTCGATTGACGAAACTGCAAATTAAACATAGGAAAACTCTGGAAAAAAGGAGGATACCAATTTGCGACATACAATATCGGTACTACGGTAACTGCTACAGAGAACACAAGTGTCTATTTGGAAGCGGATTTTTCGTTATCGGTAAACTAAGACACGAAGTCTGCGATTGACGCAAATTACTCCTCCAGTATTCAGCCAAGGTACCTGAAACTTTGCAATTCGCGCATCCTTTGACCTCTCGTCAAAGCTTATAAAACTTGCATTAAGCTCTTAAGATCAGTAACATCGACACCAAGAAGCCGCCATAAATGCAGCAATTGATGTGCTGCGTTCCACCTGACCACCCTCATGAAACTCTTGGTTTGATGGTTGCAGGCAAACGCTGCACAGGATAAGCACAGTAACTGTTCAAGTTGCAAAGCGATGTTGTCAGTCAGTCAGAAAATGGGCATTATTTTGTGTATGATTTAAATGATCGCACACAGCCTGGGCGAAAAAAGGTAAGGGAGGAAAGAAAGACAGATATGTATGTGGGTTGGTCTTAAATACTTGCAGGTTATAATGACTAAGAAATATAAAGCTAGGCTCGGGCATTTCACAAACGAGTTTTACAGCTTAGAAAAGAATCATGATACTTTAAAGTACACCCAAAACAGGTGTACAGAATTCTGCACGCAGTGAAATTAAAATCTCATGTTGTAATTCGCGAACCTAAATATAGGGTTTTCCAATAAGGACTTGACAATTTTTTTTTTTTAAATAAAACGCAAACTATTTGAGATATTTCAAAAATTTTATTATCGGCTTGAAGTACAATCAAAACATTTATGAATGGAACTCGACTTCGTTCATATGGCCATCGCGGGCACGTTCGCAGTGGTCGATTCGTTCCAATTATAAACGATTCGGCCACACATTTCGACCGCAACGGCCGCTATTTCACGTTCAATGTTGGCTCTGAACTCTTCCAATATCGTCGGCGTGTTGGCATAAACCAAAGACTTAACGTAACTCCACAGAAAATAGTCAACCGCACGAACGAGGTGGCCAATCGACTTGCCCATTTCTTGTGATAACACGCTCACCATACTTACTCTTCAAAAAATCGGTTGTAGCGTGTACTGTATGGCTTGTGGCATCATCCTGTTGAAACCGCATGTCGTCCAAGTCCATATCTTCCAATTCGGGCCAAAAATAATCGGTGATAATGGCGCGATAACGCTGACCATTCACAGTAACGTGACGATCATTATCGTCGACGAAAAAATATAGACCAATAACGCCGCCGGCAAGCAAAAAGCACCAAACAGTTATTTTTTGTGGATGAAGTGGTGAGTCATGAAGCACATGTAGATATTTTGCTTATTTTGCTTATTGGCGAATCCATTGAGCCAAACACATATGAGCTTCGTCACTGAAGATGATCATCATCTTGGCGCATCTTCTCCAGAACCCAATCGGAGAACGTACGTTGCTTCAAATGGTCCATCGGCTTCAATTCTTGAGTCAGCTTGATCTTGTAAGGGTGTAAACCAAGATCCTTACGCAAAATATGCCATAATGTGGTCTAAGCGATGCCCAATTCTTGAGAACGCCGTGGAATTGACTGATTTGGATCGTTTGCTACGGACGCCTGAACGGAAGCGATATTTTCGACACTTCGACCAACCCGTTGTCTCACTGACGCGGCAACATCACACAATGAATATGTAGACTCAAATTTTTGCACTAGACTTGTTATTCCCTGTCTACTAGGGCGAGAATTACGACCGAAAATTGGAGTTAGCGTTCTTAAAGTTGCAGTCACCGGCTCCGAATTTCGGTGGTAAATTTTTATAATTTGCAGACGTTGCTCGTTGCCTTATATTCGTGATTCATTCCTAAGCCATACAACTCACTTATAGAGTGCCGTGCCTAGCTCTTTATTTCTTAGTCAATATAACCTCCAAATATTTAAAACCAACGTTCATCTGTACCTCTCCTTCTTTTCTCCATGATTTTCCTTCGCCAGCGCTGTAAGCAATCATTTCAAGGGTACTTAAATCACTTGTGTGCGCGCAAATTATAAAAAAAGTTTTTGTTTTTTTTAAATAGAATTTTTCAACTAACCTATGATTGCAAACAAATTTCCATCAGCAAGAGTCGACCAACGTCCCAAGAATATTCGAAAATTTCCTCCAAATAAACTTTTAAGTCGATTACAATTTTCGTTCATAATTTCAAATTTGAATAAGTTTGTTACTTAAGAGAGTTTGAGTTGTGATTTGTCTACTGTCCTGGTAATTACGCTAACAGTTTGTGTACCTACAAAAACTTTTGCTACAATTTCACTGAAGTGAAGGTAGTGTGAAACCAAATCACTTGTCTATTATATTGCCTATTTTTGGCATCCTCTTTAATTTAAATTAGTTAAAAATTGTACTTGTATTTGCTTTATATGTCAGATTGTAACAAATAAATGTTAAAAATTTAAATACACCTTTAATGAGTATTATAAAAAAAATAAATCAATCATTTTTTCTTAGAACTGCTCCCTCCTTGACCTTTGCCTTAAAGTTTACCCCACGTTGATCATTCTTTATTTATTGAAATCGGAAATCTTTGTGACCAAATCCAATTCTGTTTATTTTTCGAAAAAGAAAACAGAAAACATGCAACAAACGAACTTATAAATTTACCAGAAAAAGTCGGTTAATGGGCAGACCTAAATTAATTCACGCCCTTTATGTCCTTCTCGTACATCTACGTACCTAAATATTCACTTAGTTACGAATGCAATGGGTACGAGAAAATATCTGCAAGTCTAAGTAAGCTGAAACCCATCTAAGCTGTCGCATCCATTATGTGTAATCATAGCTGACCATTCAAGCAAAGCAACAACGATACTTGGAAGGTTAAACCCAATTCGGAACTTCTCTTACCGCACAGCAAACGAACCACATCTACAATTCTAATATCGATGAAAATTTATTGCGAACCCATAATTCAGGATTTTGTGGATCCATAGTTACCGCTTGTTGGTTTGACTTCTTTTCTCCTTGTCTCCTTGTCACCATGTTGGCCTTGCACCCTAAATTACTTAAAATTTTGTTCAGTTTTATCATTAACTGTACACTGTTTTTGTCTTTTTCAATATGAAATGGCTATGTTGACACTTGTATCTTTTATCCGATACGCGGCTTTATTTACAAATAAAAAAAAAACTTTTCCCAATCTTTATAATATTGTAAAATGAACGAGAAAATAAATTCGTAACGTTCTGAGTATAAATTACTTCTTCTCGAAAGGTGGAATATATTTCTTAATTCCTTTCATCCAAGCATAAGGCGGGGATACATTCTTCGAGTCCTTGGAAGAAAATGCCCTATTTGAGGTTTGCGCATGGACGAAACGATATCTAACTTTCACGCCTTGTCGCGAATATTTTACCTTTGAAGATGTACAAGTTATTCATTGAAAATGGAGTTTACAGGGCAGGAGATTATTATTCAGGATACAACTTTTCGTTACCTACTACAAATATTAAGCTTAAGCTTTTCACTTTTTTATATTGTAGATGCAAGTACAATTTTTTAAATTTTAATTTTGAGAATAAAAAATATATATTCAGTATAAATTATAATTCGTACTTTGGTAAGGTAATTAGTAAATCAAATCGTAATGAGTAGAATTAAAGGTATGCGAGTACTTTCGGATTTCTCACAACAATTTTTCTTTCTTTGTGCATATCAGTCCAAAAGCGTATTTGTATTGGCGTATTGGTTTAAGAAACTGCAATCATCTCCTCGAATATATAGTGATCTTTGTTGACGAGCTCTGGCTTTCGAACATTGGATTTTAGAATGATCTTCTCGATTTACCAGAAGAATATCCCCAAAATGCGTTGAAAATTGTAATACTTTTAATTTAAAAAGGTTATGACACCAACCGCATATGGTAGAAACCATGAAATGGAAGGACATCGACTTCCAAATTCTAGTGTTAAGTTACTTACTTCGGTGGCGCTACAGTTCGTGGTAAGCCTGGGCATCAAATAACAAGCTCCAAAAGTTATCCGGATCTTTAACTAACTGCCTCCAGTTACACACTCCAAGTCGGTTGAGGTCTTCCTGTACTCCGTAAGGTTTGAAGACTCTGCTGGCCGGAGCATTGGTATCCATTCGCTCTATATGCCATCTCAGGCGACTGATGCGCAGTTTTCTGACTAGTTCGATGTCGATGTACATCTCGTATAGTTCGTCGTTGAATCTTCTCCTCCATAGCCCGTCAACGCAAACGGGACCGACTACTTTTCGAAGGATTTTTCTCTCGAAACGACTGAGGATATTTTCATCCGTATTCGATGCTCTAGCGCCACAGAGTAGGAATGGGATGGGAACTTCTTAGCCCTAAATAACTGTGATTTACAAGAGTGGTTCTTCGTTTTATTTCTGCTGAGGAATTATTGGAATAATTTACGAGTATAGCAGAGCCGTCATAGACAAAGTCCTTTACAACCTCGAAGTTAGAACTATTGATTCTAAAGTCCCATCCGATTAATCAATGTTGTGCGTCTCTTCTTGTTGACAGCAATTACTTGGATTTGGCCTCAATTACCGCTAAACTCATTTTGGCAGCATCTGTTTTAATACTAGCGAACGCAATGCCGTCAGCCCACTGAGTTCTCCCAATTACGTCGATATCATCGGCGTACATTAGTATTTGCTTAGATTTTTGATAGATTGTGTCTCCAGTGTTCACTTATAAGTTCCGGACAATTCTTTCGAGTATGATGTCTGAAACCTTGTTTGACATCAAAGGCCTCATCCTGCATAGACGGACGAGTTTGTCAGGGATATAAGAACTATATAGCTCATGTCTATACATGCTGTATTATGAGGCCTTAAATCGATGAAATAATGTTGGCTATCAATTTGAGCTTCTTGCATTTTTTCCATTTTGTCGATTGTGGACTGTCCTGCTCTGAAACCACACTGTCCCTATCAAGTTGTTTGGGAAGGGTTTCAGACGTTCACACAATATACAGATAAGATTTTCTATCCGATGTTGATGTATCTATAGAGGAAGTCTCCGTTTTTGCGGATCGGGCAAACGGTGATGAGATTTAATTTGTCAAGGATACACTTTTCTGACCAAATCTGTGAAATTATTCAGTGCATGCTCTCCGCAAAGTCGGTTGCAGCAGCTTTGAATACTTCGGCCTTTATGTCGTCAGGCCTAGCTGATATCTTGGGTTCTAGCTTAGATGTTCTAGATATTCTACAAGAAGATTTACTTCTTCATCTCTACAGGTTTCCTTATGAGTCTTACTGTTGGTAAAACTTCCTTCAGTAAAACCTCTCAATATATTTGATCGTGCGTTCCTCGTGTTTTTTTTGTCTGCGGGCCATGTACATATGTACATACATAGTATGTAGATTAATGAACAAATGCAACATATGTTCTTACATACATTCGTAAATTCAAACGAGACATAATTTAATACATATTATGTTCAATTATTTAAATGAAAGCTACAAAATTCAGTATGCTACTGAGTAGATACTCGTACTATTAGATAGGATTTTTTTCTTAATGCAATTGAAAGATTTCAGATATTTACGATAGTTATGGTTCGTAAGCCTCAGATGTGTAAACTGTTGAAGCTTAAAGTCTATTCAACTTTGAACTCCAACTCATTTCAAGTATTGAAAATATGTGATGTACTCGAAACGAAAAAATCGGAAAGAAGCATATTACGAAGGAACTTTTGTCTACTTTAAATTCTTGTTTTTCAAATACGAATGCAATGTTTTGATAGAGTATATGCAGGAAATTACTAAGCGATACTGTAAAGACAAGGCCATGACTATACAAATTGGAATGGTAATTCTATTTGCCTAATCTACAAAAATGAGATATTTTGACCTCCTCCCGCTATCATTTAGCAATAGTCTTGAAATCGATATCAATATGTAAGATGGCTACTCTCCGGCGACATTTACAGCCTGCGATAATATCGGGATACTCGTACTTTCATCAGTAATACAAATAATTGGTGAAATATCGAAGAAACCTCCCCTTAGGCAAAAATGCGCAAAAAGGACATCAAAAAGCCATTACTTGGTTTTTGTTTGCAGCCAGTGGTTTCTGTATATGTGTATATAGATGTGGTAAAATCGTGGGACATACAGTATTGAGATTGATATTTATTTATACGAGTAACTATGAGTATTGTCTAATGCTTGATTTCTTAAACAGCGATTTCTATATGGCCAGTGCTCTACTTTCGCAGCACTTAAAACCAGAATACAGATACTCTGTTTAAATACTTTAAGGAAATTATTAAACAGGCTAATTCAATTTCAGTAAAACAAACGGAAAAAAAATTTACAAGCAATTCAGACCTTCCAATCAGGTTCAATCAACCAGTAAAGTATTATATTAAGCGTGCTCCTTTCTTACTTTATGCAAAGAAGCATGAATCAAACCTGGGCCTAATTTACAATTTCTTACTTTGGGCACAATGACATGCATCGAACCCGGGGCTAATTTAATATCCCTCCTAGTTAACAATTGTCTTAGCTAACTAGTTTTTAAAGGATCTCTAATTGCGTGTACACTGCAACTTAAAGGATACTTTGTACCACAAAATCAGTATTAAGAAGACAAGAGAGGCTTAACTCTTTTGATGAAATTGAGAATCTCTCTGGCGGAGATCTTGAGAATTTACCCCGGAACTAAAATCACTTTAAGGAAGTATCATCTTCTTAAGTCACTTAGAACAATGCAATTACATAAACTGTGTTCCGCAGTTTCGTCATCCTCCATGCAAAGATGACATTCAATTTCCTGAACAAGACCTAACAAGGTGAAGGTGGCAGTGCCCGGTTAGAAATTCAATTAGTCTCCTCATAGAATTACTTTTGAATTGCATTGATTTTTTAGATTTGTTGTGGAAGGATTTGATTTCTCTTTTAACCTGACGAAGCGCTGGGATATTTTCCCATTGAGATATACACATTTCGTTCTCCCATCTCTTTATTGTTGAGTGGTTGCTGAATTCGGAATATTATAGAAGCAGCTTTGAATACCTCGTCGGCTATTTACGTTCCGACATTACCTTTATGACCAGTCACCCACGAACGTTTTACTTTGTTCTTATGAGAGAGAGAGAGAGAGAGGTCATGCAGTGTATTGAAGCAGTGAAAGGCTGATGTGGAGTCAATGAGGTTAGAGCTTAATGCTTTAATGGCTGCTTGTTTGTCCGTGAGTATGTGGATGGGAACAACCTTCAATACTTTATGTGGGGTGAGACTGACGTACATCTAAACAGCATGTATTCTGGAATTTGGACAAAATATACCAGCGCTCACACAAGTGTACGTCATTAATTCTTCAGTATACCAATAGTAGTTCCATGCTACTCAGCTCGGGAACACAATATTGCGACTTCTGCCGAAGCACAGAGTCTTAGGTAGGTGGTCAAACTCCGTAATTTCATAAGCAATAATCATTTGATCCATGTGATCTAAGTGCTTAGTCTTTCCTGTTTGCAGGTCTCATCATTTATAGGACGGCACGTCCACATGGCTTCAGTCGCATGGCTTTAGTTCTAATTAAGTTTTTTTCGAGAACCATGCCAAGATATTTTACTTCACTGGAGTACACCATTTTTGTACCGTTAAGTGAGGTCTTGTTAAGGCTCAGATTTCCTGTACGAGTGGTGGGAACAGACATTGCTTTACTAGGTTTATTGGGAGACTTTCTCCAACACACCAGTCGTTTACTATCTTTAGAGCAGTCTGTCTCTGTATCTGTATATAGTCCAGATTACCATGACCTACCAGTCATCAATGACCAGTGACCACAAAAGCGGTGAGAGAACTCCTCCATGGGGATAGCTTTTGACGGCTGAGACATAGATTTTAGTCTCACCGGAAGATGTGAATATTTTCCGGTTTCCGAGCATCGCTCTAACCCAGCGGTTAGTTGGATGGTGAATACCATTTTTGGACATGGCGTCGGAATAAATTCATATCCGGTATTACCGGAGGCGCCTTTAATATCTAGGAAGGCACATAGCGCAATCTCGTTTTGTCGGTAGGCCTCTTTAATCTGTGTTACAAGATTCTTTCCGTGGATCTTTCTTTCCTGTATGCATATTGGTGAGGGTGCATAGGTAAATTTCTGCTGAGGAGGACTCTGATGTGTAAATCGATTAGTCTTTCTGCAGCTTTCAGAAAAAATTACGCAAGACTAATAGATCGATAAGATTTAGGCAGTTCACTAGATTTATCTGGTTTGGGGATAAAAATTACGTTTATCCTCCTCCAAGCTTGTGGCATGTATCTCCAATTGAAGCTAAATTAGAGAATGGGTACCAGATCTTTTTGAATCAGTGCTGGGAAGATTCCGACTGACGCAGGTGCTTTATATGGTTTAAATGAGTTTATTGCTCACAAAGCTTTTTTTAAGCTATAGATATTACGAGATAGGCTCTTAATTCTTTTGTTGTGGGAAAACCTGGCTTACGGATTGATGTGTGTTCTTTAAAAGTTTCGAGTCTGGAAAATAACCCTGAAATAATATTTTTAGAGTTTCCCCTTGACAGTACCATCTATTTTCTGTAACAGTCCTAAGCTATTTAAAGAGTCTTTTGAGATAACTTGTTGGAGACGTGCGACCTCTGGTAGTTGTACCAGGTTTTCCTATTTCTTTTGATAGGAAGCTATATTGGACTTTCTCAATTCCTTATTGAAATTTATTAGAGCTGACTTATATAGGTCCCAATCAACGTTTGGATGTAATAAACAAATTTTCTCAACTTTTGCGCAGTTGTTCAAGTTGAGGTTTCACTTGGCACACGCCTTTTAAACATATTACGTTTCAATAATGCAACTGCATTTAAATAATGAGGTATTAGCTAAATTTAGTTAATCCGTGCCTCATTCACGTCGCCAATGTAGGGATGGCAATGAATCAGATTTGTTAGCGAGATTTTTTCGAAAGATATTACAGTTCGGGATCTTGTCCGGCATTGCATTCTATTATTGAACCTTATGTGAATATGGTCCGACACATGCCAGTATTTGATAAGCGTATGAAGAAAAGGCGGTAGTAATTTTAATTACCTCCTCCCTTATAGAATTGATAAATGTGGGTTTATTACTTCTATTACCATACATAAGAGCAGATTTTTGCTAAAAATATAATCTGAAAGTAACTCACTCCTTCTATTGTTCTCGCTGCTACCCCAGATGTTACTCTGTGCGTTAGAATCGCCAATTGCGATGATGACGCTGTTCAATCAACTTCTGTACAAGAATAAGAGGAATCGCAGCTACATAGATATCCGGAGAAATAGGCGGCGCGCGGCGCACATGATCCCTTTTACCCAATTCCTGGGTAAATCCTGAAATGAGAAGTTATTAGATTTTGGAAAGGATCAGTAAAGCAGTCCACAGTCTAAGGTCTCCATGGTAAATTCTAATTTTCGCTCACTGTTATTGAGTCAAAAATCTTACTCTCAATCGCCCAAGGTTCTTGAATTATTCCTATGTTGATGTTCTCTCTTGCGCATTGTTGGTTATAGCTGTACGAGGCACCTTTAGCATGGTACAGGCTTTACTGGAAAACCTGAAGTCTAGCCATGTTGATTGTGATGGAGGTATCTGGAGTTTTGTCGGAGTCTTTTATAATGGGCCTCAGCTTATCGAAACGGTATGCGACATGACATGTGAATTAGATCTTTCTCTTCCACTCTTTGCAATACTTTCCAGATTCTGGTGTTAAGACTTGCACCCAAGGGTACAATACTTTTCGCTAGCTAGGCCGATACTTTGCGAAAAGAACCACCTTATGATGTCTGGTTTCTGCCACTTCATCACCTTTTACTATAAGTAAGGGAACGAACTGCGGCAATATTCTATAAAGCGCTGCTGCACGGAACCTGTAGTCTACAATACCCATTCTCATCAATTGTGGTTAAAAAATTTGAATTTGACGTCACATCGCATTGCAGAGACAATTTTGGCATCAGTAAACAGACATTTCATTTGGGCCGGTCACATGAACGACCAGCGTAATGAATCTGGCGCGTTCGTTTGCCCTTGGTACAAATCTACTGATATACAGATACAAATCTCCAGCGCCCTTATAGAGTTTTGAGTGAGTTATAGTATACTGGTTTGAGGAAGAGCAAGTATAGTAAAAAAAACTACGGGAAGTTGCAGAACATCCAAGACACGGCGATATGGATACTATCGAGAAGAGGCATTAATATTAATAATGTTAAAGGTCTGGGAGTTAAGCATGTACTCAAAATAACAGCGGCACTGTAATATTATTTAGCAATCATACATATATATTTATCATCACAGTATTGACTCATAATGTCAATATGTAGTTTGAAAATTTTGAAACGCAGGCTTAGCCAACTTATAGAATTTTAGAATTTACCTTAGTTATCACAACAGATGAGTGGCAACAATTTTTTTATAACAGCAACATCAGGCTGCCTATTTTGGCAAAAAAAATCGTAAAACACAGCCAATTTATGCAAAATTGTAAGTTAAAATCATGAAAACTTGTACAATGAAAAATGTCCTTGCTATAAATATAACATTTTATTGCATGACCTTCATTTGGCGGACGTATTTCCCATTGAAATACTACATAAAAAATTCAAGTCTATAGTATATGAAATTTGGTAATAAAATATTTACATCGACAATAATTTTGCAAGTCAACACAAACATAAATTGATTCAAGGATGTTGTGCTTTCACACGCCATCATGTGTATAAAACCCTAGTGACATGTAAATTTACTAAATAATTTTGGATCACCTGGTGCGAAAAATGAATATTTTATCTAACAATAGACCTACTTATATACATATCTCGGTTTTTGATTTTGTTTTGTTGAACAGGATACAAATTAGGAAATATTTTCCTAATATATTCAATTTTATAATAATGGTTTGCGGCGGCGTTTTAATTTTTAGGGGCTGAAGTGGATTCCAATACTAGTATGCATACAACAAAGCAGCATTAGGAAATTGTTTAAATTTTAACGAATGAGAGTATCATCTCTTCGATGTCATTAAGAAGCCGCACTATAAGTACAAGCGGAGGTAGAGGCTCATCCTCCAAATGTGTGTGCATTGCTTTCTGGATTCTGAATGAAATGATCACCATTACTGAAACGACTATTGTACAACTGGTGCTTAATTACCACAAAAAAAGAAATTACGGCACGCCTAAAAACCTGTTCTCGTGACGATTACAGGTAGATAAAAACATAGTCAGTCTCGTTGTAGAAACATACTTAAGTGCGATTACCTCATATGCGTTCACACATTCGGGTCAGGAAAAAATTATAAAAAAAAATTACATGTTTTGGAATAGATTCGGAAGTTGGTGCATTAGGTATTAATAGGCCAAATACGCCCTCTACGATGGAAATGACTAAATGACTAAATTCATTATGATGCCACAAAAATGTAACTTTTTGAAACAGCTGGAATTTTGGATATTTTTTATTTCGGATTCCGGTGACATCGTAGTTTATAGTGTCTGAGTGTTAGTTGAAAGAAAGTACACCTTCTTTTTCATTTGAGGAACGTATCCGACCTATGGAACTACAGTGGATGTCGTTTGAAAGCACTTGCTTCCCTTCAGCATATCTCCTTACAAGTTAATGATCCACGTAAAGTGAATCTTGCTTTGATTTTTGGTGCTAAATTTCTAAATAGTTTAACGATTTATCGCAATTTATTTTCCAAAAGCAGCGGACTTTCATTTGATACTTTTGCTGACATCCAAAGAATTTAAATTTTAGTCAATGTTATGACTGAAATATATACACTTCTTATACTCCTTGATATACGATGAATATATCAGATTTGATGAATCGACTGAAATATAAAACAAATATGCAATTTCAGCTGACATTGTCTATTCACAAAAAAACTGTCAAGCTATTTGAACCGCCTATAATACCTCAATGCGTTGTTTCCTTGCTAGTTAACTACTGAATCCAAGTATTGTAGTAAAAAACAATGGTTGAAAATTGGAATGAAAGCACAATCGCAGTGATGGCTTTTCAAAATACTTTTCGTTCGTATGTTTCTATCTAACTGGTCTATTAAATTTTATTTGAAGGTGTGTAACGACGATTTTGACTGCTGATTGTCGTTGAAAAGTAGATAAGCTGTTTCAGGGATTTTAGGAAAAATAGAAAATGGACGTTGAACAATGCATTTCATTGCAAGCAAGATAAACTGCGCGTTTCCGAAGTTATTACAATTTCTTTTGTCACCCTTGCTTTTATGCAATGGAAGATAGAAATCTCCCTCCTGTGTCTACCTCCTATCATTTGACCATATAAAATCACAAACCACTCGAAATCATTTTTTTTTTGGTTCTCAACAATAGCTCGAAATGTATATTGAAGAATGAAAAGTCTGACCACACGTCCTCGTTTATTGTATTTTTATGTCAGATCTCTAGGGGATTTCTCATCCGAAGAATAGAAGGTACTCCTCTCCGTACAACTTCTGTAAATGGCATTACCTCAAAAATAACTGAATAGTAGCATTTCCTATTCTCTATAACGATTCTAATCGCATGCAAAAAGTAAAGCTCAGTGCGAAACTCCTATCATCCCAGCCCTGCTCTGTGGCACGGAACAGAGAAAAATATTTCCATATACAGCCGCTCTGACAAAAATATTTTTCGTAAGATATCGATATAGTGAGTCCTCACTTCAAATCCTGTCTTGTGTGCCATGGCGCAGATAAAAGGCAATCTCAAGTGACCTGGAATGTGCAACTGAAGTAAGTTAGGTAAGGGTGGTCAGGTGCGGGCCTGTAGGATAGAGTCTTAGGACGATCTCAAAGAGCAACCGATACAAGAAGACTCAATGGTGACCGCCGGGCAACGGTGGTTATATCACGGCTAATGGATTCCCATTGATATTATAGATTACGTATGCTCCGTGCACTCGAAGCCCTGTAATATTGATGGGTATTCTCGTTGCATGTATTCTAACACCGGCTAAAATGAGCGACCTCTTTTAAAAAACTCTAACTCCAAGGCGGAACAGCAAGTGCTGAGAAATGCATAGATACCGGGCGTCATCTGATTTAAATCCCTAAATTCCTTTCAGCAAAACGGGTTAGGATCCACTAAGCACGTGAGCTCCTCTCAACTAGCAATCAATCAACTAAGAAAAATCTGCTCTTATGTATGGTAATAAGGGTAATAAACCCACATTTATTAATTCAAGACTGGCATGCGTCAGATGAGGCATTCTGATCGGACGATATGCTCATACTGTTCAACATAGGATGCAGTCTGGGACAAGGGTAAACTATAAGAGATGAATAAACTCACGAACTGGAGTACCTTTGGAGAAAATCTCGGTAACAAAACTGACTCACTGCTTCCATCCCTACAGTACATTGGCGATGTGAATATGGCATGGGTTAAGTAAATTAACTAATATAGTAAATTAAACGTAATATGCTTAAGAGGTGTGTGCCATGATGAAACCCTGTTACATTAGATCCAAACACAACGGTAATTGGTACCTATATAAGTTCGCTTTAATGAATTTTAATAAGGAATTGAGAAAGTCCAATATAGCTTCCTGTGAAAAGAAATAGGAAAACCTGGAAGAACTACCAGAGGTCGCACGTCTCCCACAAGTTCTCTCAAAAGGCACTTCAAATAGCTTAGGTCTGTTACAGAAAATATATGGTACTTTCGCTGTTAGTTAAGAGGAGACCCTAAAAATGTTATTTAAGCTTTATTTTCCAGACTCGACCCTTTTAAAAAACACAAACTATGTCAATCCTTAAGCCAGCTTTTCCTACAACAACATAAACTCATTTAAACCATATATGGCACCTGGATCAGTCGGAATCTTCCCAGCACTGATTTAAAAAGATTGGTGATACATGCAACAATCCTAGAGGGGGATAAACGTATGTAGTTTTTATTCCCAAACGAGATAAACCTAGTGAACTATCTAAATCTTATCGACCCATAAGTCTTACGTAATTTTTTCCGAAAGCTATGGAAACCCTAATCGATTTACACATCAAAGACCTTCTCAACAGAAATTCACCTCTGCACCCTCACCAATATGCATACAGAAGAATAAAGATCCATGGAAGGAGCTCTACTCTTGTAGATCTTGTAACACAGGTTGAAGACGCCTACCCACAAAACGTGTTTGCACCATGTGCCTTTCGAGATGTATCCACGTTGGATTAGAGCGACGCTCGTAAACCGAAAAACCTAAAAACGAAAAACCGATGAACCTAAAATCCCTGTCTCAGCTGTCAAAGGTTATCCATATGTAGGAGTTCTCTCACCGCTCTTGTGGTCACTGGTCATTGATGACCTACCAGTAAAACTAAGTAATCTGGGCTATGAAACAATAGGACATGCCGACATATTAATCATAATAGTGAGGGGTAAACATCCTAAAGATGTTTCCTATACCACACAGACTGCTCTAAAAACTAAACGTCTGGTGTCTTGGAGAAAATCTCTCAATAAACTCCACTACAGCTATACTTTTTGCGTTCACTCGTATTAGAAATCAGAGCAACTTTGGAGGGTGCCTAGTCATAAAGGTATTGTCGAAAATGAAATAGCGACGATCTGGCTAGAAACGGTTCGGCTGATTCTTTCATCGTTCCTGAGCCGTTTTGTAATTAATCACCCTACCGGAAGATGGTATAATTTTTGCAAATGGCGTCGTACGTCAATCATATTTGACATTTGTGACTTAGAGAGCTGCAGTATATAAACAGACAAACAATGGAGCGCTATACTTTACAAGAACGTGGAGTAATTGTGTCGATGTTTTTGATCAATAATCGGTCAGTGGTATTAGCGCAGCTTGAATTTCGACATCGATTTGCTAATCGTGTCGAACCAACTGGGCAAACATTCCGGCGCTTAGCTACTCGACTCGAACAAAGTATGGCGTGGCCGCCACTGGACTGGTCGTTCGGCGAAGAATATCGCGACTGTGGCTGCCGATGTCGCCGAGACGACGAAAGTTCCAACAATTTTTGAGTCTCCAGATCAAAACAAAAAAGGTCCTGTTGCCGAAGGAGTCATGGGGAGAGGAAATGGTTTTGAAAAATTTAGTATCGTCGGCGTAAAGTGAGACAGACGAGTGTTTGATGATCCTCTTGAGATAATAAAAAAAAGGCGACCGATGTGGCTGCCTTGCGGAACTCCAGAGGTGGCCAAAAATAGAGCCGTCCGGGCTGACCTAAAGCGAACACTGTTAAAACGGTTTTCCAGGTAAAAGAATATCCATTTTAACAATATGGGTTCAAAGCCGAGGGCAGAAAATTTGAAGAGTATTAATCGATGAGAGATTTTACCGAAGGCTTTGCTAAAATCTGTTGCAACTACATCGATTTCGTTACCATCCTCTAGGGCACAGAGGACGGATACGAATTCCACGAGATTTGTGGTGGTTGACCTGCCATTCCGGAAGCCATGTTGTCTGGGGAAAATAAATGATTTGCATGGATGCTTAGAGGTTCATACAAAATACTTTCGAAGAGTTTGGGTCTATGAGAGTTTGGGTCTATGAGAGTTTAGCGATGAGACGATTGTTATTTCATTCATTGATCCTTTTTTGTGGATCGGGGTATGAAGGAGGCGTTCGACTAAAAAGCCCAAGGGAAAGGAGGAAAATTGTTTAAGAAATATGGTAGGGAGCCCATCTGGGCCGAGAGTGAATTCGTCATTAAGTTGGTGTAACTTATATTTGTATGAAGGAAAAGAGCTCATAACTTTTTTCTCTTTTTTCGTACGGAATGAAGCTTGCGAATATACCAGGGAGGTCTAGTAGATGATGTTTTAAGGCGCTAAAACGGAACGTAAAGGGATTCCCTGGAAACATATGTTGCGAGAATGCCTATAGCATATTTTATCAGCAAACTACAATACAGATATTTTAATATTTAAAAAAAAATCTACAAAATGAAAATCCAGTAGCAATAGTCAGTTGTTTACTTTTTCATGCGATTTGGTCCCTGTGGATAATATTACTCGTAAACATCCCACGAAAACGTGTGGCATGATAATATATAAACACAAAAACATTCTAAAGTAACTAATATCAGTACCTGACTTTCTTTCCTCATTAATTTCCCTGTTCTTGTCAAGCAAAGTGGGGAAAAATGTAAGAAAACTCAAAATTCGTGAACCGCGAGCAAATTATTATACAAAAAAGTCACATATAAATGAGATTCCATAATATTCACTTCTGCTAAAGTCATCTACGAGCATTATGTATATTTAACTACTCGTAAACAGACAAAAAAAATCGCAATTGATGATTTTAAGTGTCACATACAAAATGTCACCTTTTATACTTGTGATGCTGATAAGCTATGCTGGTGGTATAAGTTTATTCAAGTGCGTAGGTTGACAAAAGCTGCACGTTTCAGTTAAATCGTAAGTAATCAGCAAATGAACACTACCAAATAAAGGACAAACACATTTATTCATCCATTAAGAGTCTCACAACGTTCTGACTTAGATACAGCAACCAGATTGCCAGAGCTGGCACAACATTTTTCAAAATTACTTAAAAAAGAAAAATTCAGAAAGAAGAAGACTCAGAGGGAGGATGAGCTGATAATGTACACGAACACAAAATAATTGAGGAAATGGACATCGATAAGCAGGATAAGGGAAAGGAAATTGAAGATTTTCACAAGAAAGTAATGTTGTGAATGTTACTCAGAAACAGACTTAGAAAGTCATATTTGCTTAACCTTCACAGCTCTGTTGATTTTTTTTTTTTGTACTTTTATAACTTTAATTAGAATAAGATGCAAGCGCTGTTGTTGTTTATCATTGGTGCAATAAGTATTGGACAGTATTTTGGATAGACAATGGAACTATATAGTATAACCTGTCAATTTATACAGGATATAAGTCAATAAAAAATTACGTATAATGATCAAATATAGACAAAGTAAGTTACCATAAATTAAAACAACGAGAAAAAAAATACATTTATGAAAGAGAATAAATCAAAATAAAAAATTAGGAGCTAAAGCTGAATAATCACTTGATCAACACCCGGGTACCCGAGTACTCATATATAAAAACTTACAACTTCTACAGATTTGCATAGTAATATTCATCATTTATTAATCTAATCTCTAGGGGTAAAAAATAATATTCTTTATAGAAATAAATGTAGACATTTAACCGTACTTGACTTTTAATTATAAATTAATTACATTTAATTATAATTTATATGTAAAATATCCTCATATGAAATTTGCTCTTGAAAACACGCATCACATTTTGTTATAGCTTTCGAACGTTCATCACAAACTGGTTTAGTGCAATCCTTACGGTTTTTTGTAGACACCCTGGTAACACAGAAAGCATGATCCTACAACAACTTTTTGTCCGGTGGAATCTGTCTGTTGAGTAAAATCAGTTGATGTTGTCGCTCTGCATGCGGGATTCATTCTTTTCCTATAAATGCTTTCGATCGCACACTTAGTGGGAACATTTCTCATAATGCGAATATTTTCCGATCGATCTTCAATCGTTGGCATACACAATTCATTACTTAATTGTCGTAAAAATAATCGGCGCTAGTTTTTTTTTAATATTTTATTATTTTCATAATAAATTATGTAACCTGCGAGACAAAATATTATAAAAAAATGTAAGAGACCATCGTTTAGTCCGCCCCGGGGGTGTATGACGTCGTAACATCTGGTCCATTGTATCGATTTCTGTAAACATTGACGTCGACTGAACATTCTGAACATACTCTTCTGAGTATGTAATCCTTATTCATTTAAATAGCTAGCCTTTTCAATCGTCATTTTGTTAAGCTATTTACTTTATAATTAATAAATAAGCGATAACAATTAAATGCCCATATTTATATGTATATTTGAACATACCTTTAAAACTCAGCTGCTAATAAATTTTCCAATATTTATAACTATTTTTTCGCTATAACATGACAAATATATCACAAAGTACGAGTATTTATTCGTCCACTACAAGTGGAAACTAACAATAAATGAGCTGCAGCAGAGATTTTGCTCTTTCCTTTCCCCTTCCCCTCCCCCTTTCCAATTTTGTAAACAACTATAGAACAACTGATCTTAAGGCAGGGTCTTTCGCACTGTGACTCTCGAGAAAATACAATTTGAAAATGAAAATTCCCCCTCTCCAATTCATTTTGTTGACTGAACATACCATAAGTGTACCTGGGTACCCCGGCTATTGAACAACGTTATAAAGACTGGGTATTGAGATAAGGGTTAATCAAGTGTATAATGACGGTCGCAAATTTATTTGGAGATTAGATGAACAAAAGTTAATTTTGTGATACAAGTATTATAGATTATTTCCTTCTTGTCAATATCTTTGAAAAGTAAAGATCGCCTCTAAGCTACAGTCAAGAATGTGAGCTTCAAACGAAATATGATAAAATCTACGAAAATTGAACTGGACAGTGAAATCAAAAGCAACCTTAAGTCTTTGAAGCATGTTGAAGTAGAGATCCATAAACAACTCACAACCATATGAAATAATGCGAACTATCAATGTCTTTACCAGTTTAAGCTTAACTTGTGTCGGCAAAATTGTTTTTCTGAATGACAATCGTCTACCCAGTTTATCCGACAGCTCAATTTGCGTTGGAGCAATCCGTATTGGTTCAATACGCTCAAATAAACACCATTTCAAACCGCATTGAAACATTTTACTCTCTCACGCTCTCATCATTCTTTCATCATCGGGCAGGTATTAGTTGTGTATTTAAAATAAGGGGTTGCAAATGAAATATTTGGATAGACAAACAAATAAAAAGAATGTATTCTTCCATTATCGGGCAGGTAATCAGTTGTGTATTGGGGGTGGCCGTGGTGTAGTGGTACTAGCAATCGCTTCTCACTCGGAGGGGTCTAGGTTCGAATCCTGCCCATGAACAAGTCTTTCAAGTTTTTCAGTTGTGTAATTGGAACTCAGACAGAAAAATTATGCGTGTGAAGGCATAACACTGACATGTAGATTTGGCTGTTGTAGAGTTTCAAGCACAAATAATTACTGCGAACTATAACCTTCCACTCTGAGTGAAGAAAAAACTCTCCGTCCCATTCGGTCCCCACCCCTGGAGAGCAAATACCGAAACCAAACACACCTGAGTTTCAAACCACTACAAAATAATTTTCCTTTCTCCTCCTTTCTAACTTTCCGCCCGCGCCGGGCAACAGTAAAAGTGTATCTAACCCCTTAGGCGCGCGTAGATTATAAAAAAAATAAAAATAAAAATTTAAAATGTGGGATTGCAAACGAATTATTTGGAAAGAGAAAGAAATAAGAACAATGTATCAGAGATAGGGTGAAGTGTCCAGTTCAACCAGCTGTTTATTAAACTTCTCTCAATTTTCTCTCGCTCATTTTGGATAATTTCATATAAACGCAGCATTTCTACGGGTATTGAACCAATGCGGATTGCTTCAAAGCAAATTGAGCTGTCGGACAAACTGGGTAGTCGTAACGACGCGTAAATTTTATTTATTGTGCTAGAACGTTAAATTTACTTTTTTTATAAAGTACGTGTGCTTGAAGTGTGACAATTTTAGGGTTCGTTACAAGAACCGTTGTACTTGTTTTTCTAGGAATTATTTACCATGCTGTCGGCAGTTCAAATTCGAACCCTCTTCCTTTACGAATTTAAAATGGGAGATAATGCGTCATTGGCAATGATTGCACAAAGCATGGGAGTATCCCCAATGACAATAAGTCAATACTTTTCTCTCATAGGAAAGGTAAAGAAACTCGCTTAGAGAAACGCTTACATTAAGAAACCAAACTGAACCGTTTTTGTACCGGATAGTCACCTGTAATGGAAAGTGGATACTGTATGATAATCGTAAAAGGTGCGGACAGGCATGGGTTGGATACAGATGAAAAACCAAAACACACCCCAAACCCAAAAAGGGTTATGCTGGTAATTTGGTGGACATCGAAAGGACCTATCCACTTTTCATTCCTTCAACGACTAGAAACGCTATCAAATATTGTGAGGAAATCGACATTTTGCATGTCAAATTGGCTCCAAAGCAACCTGCGTTGGTCAATAGTCACGGTCCGCTCCTTTTCCACGGCAGTGCTAGACCCCATACCTAACAAGTAACAATGCAAAAACTGTTGCACTTGGGATTTCAAATTCTTCCGCATCCACCGTACTCTCCTAATATTTTCCCAACGGATTACCATCTTTTCCGTAATCTGGATACATTTTGCCGGCAGAAGGTCTTCCGGAACCGAGCAGAGGTCATAAAAGCCCTTGAAAATTTCATTGCCTCAAAAAGTCAGCGCTTCTACGAAAAAGGAATATTTGACCTTCTATCACGTTGGAAGAATGTCATAGATGCCAACGGATCCTATTTTGGGTGAATAAAAATTTACAGAAAATCGGACATCTCATGTGCTACAACCCAATATATTGGTATTTATATGAGGTAATAAGCTCACATATCGTCGCATAGACTAACTATACCTAGATATCAAACTTTCCAGATATTGGAAAATCAAAACCGGTTTTCTACTGATCGTCACTATCCGTGAGACTCTGTCATAGATAAACTAAACTAGATGTCAAACTCTACTAATACTTTTGCAAACCCTTAGCTTTCGCACAGACACACTGTAAGTGAATTCCAACACTTTTGCATCTCTATAACTTTGTCAAAATTTGCTAGAATGAGAGCAATTTACAAGTAAAATTGCTAGAATGAGAGCGATTTGCACGAGTGTGTGTAATGTGGATGACGTTTTTTGGTTCAAATGGGCGTGGTTTGTATAAAAAAAGAGATAAATTGCCATTGATCACAATTCACACGTATTCACGGACAACTCCATGCTTTCTTGCCTTTCCGATATTGTGGATGAGAATTGCTTTGTGCCACATCCATTTTTTTGTGTTCCACGTGTATGGAAAAAAATCACTTTCAAAATATATGTAGGAGGTGGGACACAAGTCAAAAATGTAGACTTTTACGTTAATTAACGTAGCCTGTTAACGGTTTGGGAAAACACTTTGAAAGTTGGTAAGTGAACTCTTTATAAGACTAACTTCAAATTAATAAAATCCTATCACACCTTTAAATGCTACTTTTATCGAAAAAGTGCCAATGGCTTATGGAACAAACCCATTCTCGGGCGGTGATATGAACTGTTGGGTTAATACTTGTTCGTATTGCTCTATTATACAACAATTGTACAGGTGAGTACCCAATACTTGAAGGTGATGTATTCCTGTTCTCTAAAAGCAGCAATAATAAGTTTGTTTTAGAAGCATGACTTTTTCGAAGCAAATCTTTACTGATCCCAACAATCTTTTCGGCTAAACCGTTTGATTCAGAATGGCAAGGGCTACTAAAAACAAATTGTGTGCCTATTTATTTCACAAAAGACAGGCATTCTGAGCAATTAAATGGGTTGTTATCTGCTATAATAATCTTAGCAATTCCATGAAAAGAAATTGTGTTCTTTTGATTTCTTACAATTTCAGACGCTGATTTACTCTTTATTGGCAATAACTCTAACCGCGTGTAGAAATAATCAACAATGACTAAATAATACAAATTGGGGTATTTGAATAAATCTAAACCTATTTTTAATGAAAGGTGTACTTTGTGTCTCATGCAAAATAATTGGTTCATTTCCTTCACAGATCTTAAATGTTTGGCACACTAGACAATGATTGATTAAATTTTCAATTTGTATATTCGTATTCTTCGAAAATAAAAGATCTTTCGCTTTTAATTTAGTTTTATTTATGACCATCATGCAATATTGCTAAATATTCCTGCTGCAAAGATTCTGGTACTACTATCCGGTTCATGTCAAATACCAGATGGTACGAACGAGAGTAGCCATAATTTATCATGCTCTCTAATATTCGGTCTTTTCTTGTTCAGTGCAAGTGTGTAAGTCTACATATATTATTTCAATTTCAAAGATTCATTTATTTCAATTTTTCAATATATTTACAATAGTTTTTATGTTAGTTTTAGTTTTAAACGCATTTTATTATCTAATCAATAACTCTTACATACTAACAAAAAATGCTTAAATGCTAATAGTTTTTATGATTTATAAAGCATTGGCTTAGCCGTCATCTCGACTTGTAACTTGAAAGTATATTAAATAATTGAACTAGTAAATAGTACAAATAGCAAAATAAGTGATTTTGTGAATATTTGTTTTATGTAAGTTATAAGTTATAAAAATTTCGACGTTAGAAGCATTCTGTATCGGTACCTAAATTTCAAGTTTCGCCAAATCAGATCCATTTAAAATTGCAGTCGTTTCCGGTATTGAAAGGGTTGGTTTACCAAAGTATGTTCTTCTTTGCTGCTTAAAAACTGGACATACACAAATTGCAAAATAGGTCAAAGTTTCCGTTATATTGGTTCCCGTTTAAATGGAGGAGCTCTCATCTTGATTTAAAGATTAGTGAGATATCTTTATAGCCGAGGGAATATTGAAAGTAGTTCTTGTCACTCAAGTTATAATCAAGCTGGCTATAAAGTATTCTGCTTTCCGATTAGCAGGCCTTTTCTATCATCCGATTTCGAGAAGAGTCTTCAAGTTTTCACTTTCATCATACTAATGTTGTTGGGGTTCATCTGAACATCTTCTCCACAGGTAGCAGCAGTCCTTATTCCGAATTTCGTAAAACATCATTTTTTTACATAAACGACGTTCGGTCTCCACACCGAACACTTTAATTAAATTGTCAGCTTGTAACTTAAGCGTTGAATTGAAAAGTTTTGGTAAGCCTGTTTAAAAGTAAATTGATTAGTTTGTTGCGGTTAAGGGAATATTGAATATTTTCTGTATGAAATTTCTTTGAAACTTTTCAATTTCTTCGTATTCTTGCATTCCCCATTTTTGTGCAGCATAGCAAAGCGAAGATTTCACGACTGTATTGAAAATTTTAGATTTCGTTGAGAGATTTATGTGATCGTTAGAGAAAATCTTCTTCAAAGTAAGATTAATCAGACTTTGTGCAGTTTTAGCTTTTTCTGCAAGGTGTTTTCTAAAATCCGGGGTTGAATTGAGCAAAACTCCCATATATTTGTATTCTTTCGATATTTCTAATCGACATGCACTAATTATCCAGTTACTCCTAACTTCACTCGGAGTGGAACGCGAGAAAACGATGACTTTGAATTTTTCAATGTTTACGATTGACCCTAATTATTGCAGTAGTCCATAAGACGATTTATCATCAGTTGTAGGGTTTCTGCCGATTCGGATAATAAGAGAAGGTCATCGGCATAAAGTAACACATTAATTATACCTGCAATTCGGATACCGCCAGGAATGTGCGTAGCTATATCATTTATAAAGAGAGCAAATAGAAGAGCACTGACGTAACATCCCTGTTTTACTCCAGAAAATGATTTAAATTGTTTTGAGTATGTTTTGCCATACCAAACTGCTACTTCAGTATCTATTTGAATGAATCTTGTTGACACTCCAACGTGGAAAAGTTTATAAAATAAAGCATTTCGATTCAACAAATCAAATGCAGCTTTCAAATCGATGAACAACGTGTATAGTCTTTTATTTCTGGCTTGGAATGCTTTTACTATTGATGTTGAAGCAAATATGTTGTCAACAGTCGAATAGTTCTTTCTGAAGCCTGCTTGAAGCTCCGTAAGAATGTTGTTTATATCTACCCACTTTTCAAGTCTGTTAATGAAAACACCAAAAATATCTTTGCAATGACATTTATAAAGGATATGCCTGGGTAGTTTTCAACTGCAATTAAAAAATCTCCCTTCTTATGGATTGGGAAAATTACAGATTCCTTAAATATGGAGGGTATTTCAGCATTTTCAAAAATTTTATTAAAAAGTGTAAGTAGATGGTTATATATAGAAAGTAGGAGATGCATTTTTAAAGAACTCATGGGGTATCCCATCTTCACCTAATACATCACAATGCTCCACCTATTACTTACGCTAGTAGTATTTTGTATTAATATAAGTAAATGAACTATAATGGATTTAGCATATTAATATAAATATAATGTTTGTATGTAACTTTCAGTGAAACAATATGAAGGGCACAGGGGAAAAACATGCAATATCACAAAGACAATGAACTTAGAAATTGCTAAATTAATCCTTTGATACTTTGATATAAAGTAAATAAGGCTTGAAATAAAAGAAATATATGTTTATTTATAATGGAAATATATTGGTCATATATTATTTATTAAGTAAATTAATTATTTAATCATTGTATTTTATACTTGATAAGTATTGCTTAGCTTTTGGTCCACAAAATTTTGACAGAGCTTGTATATCCAGAAATGTTGCCTTTGAAATTGGAAGGCTCTCATTATATGATTGTTCTGGCATTAACAACTAAGAGTCACTAATACCGTGAGTGCCATTACGGGCTTTAGTCTTTTTTTTTAGGTGCCGTGAGAACAGCTGTTGTCCAAGAGGCATTCTAATAATATCTATGAAAAATTAATCTTTGATGATCCTTTTTAACCTTGATTTATCTTAAGGGTCGAGATAAAAAAGGACATGGTCCTCAGAAAGGTTGTCCATTTTATGACAAGTGTTTGGTCAACTTCAATAACAGTAAAGCGGCATGGCTTCTGTCTAGCATCACGAATTACTTTTACCCACTTCTTCAGGCGTTTTACAAGATGATTTCTGGTTTATTCAACCCATATTTCTGTCTCATTCCAAATATGAGTGTCCGCGAATGGGAAATATGATTTTGATTACATCCAAACGTTTTGCGCTCTGTACAAAGAGTGCATACAACGAAACACAGTCTATTTCTGATTTTAGCCTCGGCAGGAGTCACAGAATGTCACCAGGTCGCGAGTATTTTTATTAAGCATATTAAATAAATAGAAATATGATTTTGATGTAGATAGTTCATGGATATTAAAAATATTCTTTTATAATAAACATCATTTGTGGAAAGGTTCGGCATACATAAGTTTGTTTTGAAAGTCCATCGCAATAGCTTCCCTTGTAGAAGATGACTGAGATCGAATCCTAGCTTCTCTTTTTCGAAAACATTAGCCTTCAATTCTCATTTTTTAACTTATTCTCATTTTCTAACTTTTTTATTTCTTTTTCAATGTCATCTTTTTCAGACTCAGAAGTATTCTTTCGATTTAATTTGATAGCCTTTGTCTTAGCCAGAAATTCATCACAAGTGATACATGCAACTTCTTGGATATCCAAATCCTATGTTAAAATAATTTACGAATATATGTAGATCGATATGATTCGTAAGATAGTTGATTCTTGTCTTCGAACATTTCATACATTTTCTTGACATTCAACTCCTCTGGTAGATAAACTTTCAAGGTGTTATGTAAGTTGTAATGATCCATGACTTTAGTTTTAAGCACTAGACTCAGTTTTTTAGGACGATTGCCTCTCAAGTTGAGGCCTGAACAAACTTCGAAAAAACTGTGGAATAACTTGCGTGCAATACCTAATGTTAATGAACTTAACAATACATTTATTTGTTCTATTATCAACAAACCACCTTTCTCCCCTAATCATGATCTACGAGTAACATATGAATTTGTTTTTGATTTTCGCGTCGTCGCTGAAAGAGATCTTGTTAATATTGTACGTAATTTATAATCGAATGCTATAGGAGAGGACGGTGTACATATTCGATTTGTAAAGATGATTCTACCCCATATCCTAAGCAGCTTAGCGCATATCTTTAATTTTGCATCACCGCTTCCACCTTTCCTGATATTTGGAAATTGGCTAAAGTTATTTCTGTCCCAAAAAAACTCTCCCATGTCTGTCCAAAGTACTTGAGAAGATTCTAGCAAACCAAATCTCGAATTACATAAGTCAATATAATTTATTATCCCCAGTTAAGTCGGGCTTTCGAGCGAATCATAGCTACTCAACAGCTATGGATAAAATCCTTGATGACATAAGAGTAGAATATGATAAGGACTTTTTGACGGTGCTGTGTTTGCTAGACTTCTCCAAAGATTTTGACAGCGTTGATCACATGGTACTATGACAGAAACTTAAATTGTATTTTGGGTTCAGTGAAAGATCTGTTCGAATGGTTTTTAATTATTTAGACAATCGCCAACAAAGAAATGTTCATATTAGCGATTCTTCCGATTTCCGAGCCTTAACTGCTGGCGCAACTCAAGGGTACGTACTTGGCCCAATCTTGTTCTGTTTTTTATTAATGACCTACCTAAAGTATGCTCAAATGTTGCAATCTCTATGCTGATGATGCCCAGATATATCTTTCGCGACCTTCAGGACTTGTTGACGGTCTAGTCGTCAGAATAAACGAAGACTTATCTCAAATATATAACTGGTCTTTATGAAATGGACACAGTCTTAATCCAACCAAATCTTAGCTCATCCTAATAGCTAAAATCATAATCAACTCAGACGAAATACCTCCAGTATTCCTGAGCGACAGGCAACTCAATTTTGTGGAGGTTGTTACTAATCTCGGGTTCAAATTAAATTGCTCACTTTCCGCCGTAGACCATATCAACTTTGTTGTTAGACGAGTCTATGTTGGACTTCGCAAACTCTGGCTTTCATCTAGCTTCACCTCACCATCCTGCCCATGGCAAATCAGTTTTTCATTGTGTAATTGGAACTCAGACAAAAAAAATTCTGCGTGTGAAGGCATAACACTGACACGTAGATTTAGCTGTTATAAGAGTTTCAAGCAATGAAAAAAAAAAAAAAATACTGGGAATTATATCTCGAATCACTCTGAGTGAAGAAAAACTCTCCGTCCTATTCGGACTCCCACCCCTGGAGAGCAAACATAGAAACCAAACACACCTGAGTTTCAAACCACTACAAAAACAATTTTCCTTTCTCCTCCTTCTATTTTTCCGCCCGCGCCCTGGCTGGTACTAAACTCAGGCTTATTAAAACTTTATTTATGCCTATAATTGATTACTCTGTCGTAGTTTATAGCTTGATTCTGTATCACAACACAAGTTGCTTGTTGCCTTCAACGATATGATAAGGTATGTGTAATGGCTGCATCGGTACAATCATCATAGTTCGGTCTTTGGTTGCTCCTTAAAACAGTTTGTTGAACTAATATGTTGGGTGGCTATGCACAAAATTATCCAAATAAGATCTCCCGCCTATTTGGTGGAGAAGATCCAATTTGACCAATCAACCAGAACACAAAATATCATTATTCCATCCTTTAGTTATTTAAATTCCTAGCCCTATTTTTCATCCACGTGACCAGACTTTGGAACTCCCTTCCTACAACAACAAAACAAATAAGGTAATCACAACAACTATACTTCTTCCATCTCTCCCTCTTAAACATGCTCTATTTCTTCCTTTCCCCTTTCCAACCTCTTTCTTTCCCTACCTATACTTATTGTTAGTACATTACTTATTTCCGTATAGTATTTTGTTTATTTAATATTTTGTATATTTTTCTCTCATATAATGTTTACATTTATCTGAATTATATAATGTAACCCTAAAATATGTGCTATAAAAGATATCTTGTAAGTCTTATTTGTACCCGAAATATATATATATAAATAAATTGAAAATGAACTTCAAATTGAAATTGATTGCTACGTTTTCTTCGCATGTCAGTTGGGGCTGTACCTGTTGCGAGTAAAGATTTTTTTATTGTGCATATTCTTTACCTAGTTACTCCATGCATAGCAATAAATGCTGAAGCACACACTGGCACATCGAGCTGCTGGGTTTCGTCTACAAGTCTCACTCTGTAGGCGTAACCTGCCGTATGTGACTTAGCTTCAGACTCGTCTTTTCTAGGATGTCTTCTTTGAATTTCCAAAACACTTATTATACCACTTAGATAAAGGTTTTGTTCATCCCTAGACGGCAATAGTTTGAAATTTTTCAGAATTCTAGTCCTATGTTGCTTCAAAACACTTGTATTTCTTTCAATTACAATTTTGGCCACTTTCATGATTTTGAAGTCTAATCTTCTTATTAACGTCCGACAATCGACCGTAAAGTTTACTTGACGCTCCGGATTGTCCTTCCTTTTTGCTTCTGAGGACATTTTCAAAAATTACGTATTTGCTACATGCCGCACAATAAAACAAACGAACTAAATAACATCAAAAAACAAGATAATAATAAAACCAAAGTCAAACTGACAAGCATGGACAATACTTATTTTTATCCTGTATGATGCTGTCTTTGCTTGCTTATGCATTGTATCAATATTTTTGAATGAAAATTATTCTGGGACTGTGCATGCTACTGCAAAGTGTGTTTTAGCGTTTCGTTCTACCACATTTAAACTACACAATGGCATTTCCAGTTTAAAAAACATAAAAATGTGACATCGCACGTTTTTCCCCTGTGTCCTTCATATATAATAACAAAATAGTATCTATATTAGAATTAGTTTCACCTGCGTTTTCTTGGTTTGGAGTTTCCAAGTTTTTTGGAAAAGTTTTAATTCTTGGATCAGTTAAGGTTTGAGTTACGTATACATCTTCGTTGTTGTTCAAACAAAATCTCAATTGATTAATATGGTGGTTGAATAGCATATTGTTTTTTGATGGAATTTCTACAAGAAAATTTCTTTATCCTACAATACGGTTGATTTTACCTCTAATCCACTTAATTTTTCCGGGGACTCTAAAATCTTTAACCATTACCTTAACCATAATCATGAAATATTAATTTTCTTTTTTTTTTCCCTATATAATTTTCTTTTTGCTTGTTTTGCTTGTACAACATTTTGTTTAAGGCCTCTTGGATCTAGTCCTCATCTTTCCATAAAGGGATTTAATAAATCAAATCTATGAATGGAATTCCTGTAGTCCATTAAACATGAATCCAAGTATTTATTTAAAGTGTGGCTTGGGTTGTTGGAACTCAACGCGTTTTTAAGACCTGCCTTTACTCTTTTGACGCTATTTTCTGCTTGACCATTCGTCGCTGGATGGCCCATAGGTGAAGGCAAGTGTACTATTCATGGTGTACATTCCAACCATTTGCTGAGTGCGTCGACAAATAATAGCAAAAACGTTCCAAAAATTGGTACCATGGAATTCAAGTGAAATCTTTCCCAGGGTTTTTTCGGCCTAACCCAATTTATTATGGGGCACTTCGAAGAACAATTTTTGAATGGCATAAGATTGTCTACAGCGCAAGACAAATAGTCAGCAACGTTTGCCTTTAAGCTTATGTATAGAACTTTATATGTGTAGCCGGATAAGAACAACGCGTATCTTTGCAGCCTGGTTGCTGAGAGTGCGGGAATGCCTTTTTTCTCTCCAAAAATAGCCACTAAGGGCTTATTATCCGTCAGCAGTGTAAATTTGTTGCCAAAAAGGTATTGGTGAAATCCGCTTACGCCAAATGCGATTGCCAACGCTTCTCTTTCTATCTGAGAGCATTTTATCCCAGTGGACGATAGCCTCTTTGAGGAGAATGAAATGGGTCTCTCAACTTTATTTTCATAAACATGGACAAGCACCACCCCTAAGTCTTCAGAACTCGCGTCAATAATTAACTTTAATTCTAGAGTAGGATCGAAATGGGTCAAACAAAGCTTTGCCGATAATTTCGACTTCACCTCATCAAATGCCTTTTGTTGTTTGGGTCCCCATTCAAATTTATTGGGTAACAATTCGTATAAAGCTGCAGCTACTGTTGCCATATTGGGCATAAACTGTAGAAGTTTAGCATTCCCAGAAAGGATTGCAACTCTACTAAATTTTTAGGTGGCGACAATTTTATAATGACCATTTTAGTCAATAATGCGTCCAAGGTAGTTAATGGATGTTTTAAAAAATTAATTTCGAAAGAACTATTTCTAATCTTTCTAAATGTTTCGGTCTATTTTTGGTGGAAATGAGAATATCGTCCACGAATAATTTGACACCGGGAATCCCTAACAACAGGCTGTCAGTAGTTTTATGAAAAAATGGCTAGTGCGGAGGCAATACCGTACACCATTCTTTTGTAACAAACCTATGGTTGTGGAAATTGTAGTTAGATTGCTTGACTTTTAATCTAATAAGAGTTGCTGGTATGCCATCGACAGGTCAATTTTAGAAAATTTGGTAGCTCCGTGAATTTGAGTGAGTAGTTCCTCCATTTTCGGAAAAGGGTATTGATCAACCAACAAATCTAGGTTTAGTGTGATCTTGTAATCCCCGCAAACTCTCACTAAGTATAGGTACAATGGGAGTGCCCCACGCACTATATGAAACTGGTTCTAAGACCTTTAAATCAACTAATTTTTGTAATTCCCTTTCGACCTTCTCCTTTAAAGAAAACGGTAACCTACACGGCCGTAGAAATTTTGTCTTTAACGATACGATGTGTTTATCAAAAATTTCAGAAAATTTCTCTAATTCCTACATTAAAAACATGCATCCAATTTCGACCCAGTAAAGGGGGTCCTCTGTTTTCGACTTTTTTCGTTATAACTTCTTAGTGTCAGATCAGGTTTACTACAGGTTCAAATAGCTTTCGACATTGCGGAAATCGATTGGCTTCCAACTCGAGTTAGTTCTAAAACAGAAAATTGATAATTAATTTTCGTTAACATCATTCAAATTGTTAATATTGTTACTTGTACTTGGCAATACATTACTATCACAAATGAAATTATAATTTTTAGTTTGATTGCTTAAATTACACACTTGCCTAAGATGACCTTTCTGGTTAAAAATATAATTTTTAAACCTGCACTGCTCCAATGAGTGATTCCTGTACCCACAAACTCTACATTGTCTACTACTACCTGCAGATGATATGTTGCCTTTTGAGTTAATTGAAGTTTGTTGCCGTCTCTCACTGTTGTTCCGTGTCTGTCCTCCGCCTTGCACTCTATATATTTCAGCCGAACCAGTTATTGCTTTCTCACGCACTGTACGGTCTGAGCTATTTGAAGCGATCGTTCCAGTCTTAAAGATGAATCCGTTGAACTCTCCAAAAATAATTTGTCTTTTTTTTTTCTTTTTTCTCTAACCCCATGATAAATTTATCTCGGAGCACCCTGTCCAAATAACTTCCGAAATCGCATTTTCTAGCTAAGCTTCTAACTCTCACTTCCCATTGCTGAAGCTATTCTCCTTCTTAATTAGGCGATGAATAAAATTTGTGCCGCTCCGCAAATCCCGAAGTATCCGGCTCGAAATGTATTTCCAGTGTTTTAATCAATGTGTCATAGTTCGTTTTTTCAGGCATAGATGGATGAATTCAGTTTGTTAGTGGCTTAGGAGTATCATTAAAAGCAATAACCTTTTTTGTTCACTTTCATTAATTTTGTTTCCAACGAAAAATTGTTCGATCTTACACTTAAAGATTCTCCTCTCACTTATTTCGTGGTAATACGTCGCGTCGGCAATTCGCCCGTTAACGACATTTTTGCCGTACTATTACACACTCTATTCAAATTCTTATTTTTTTTACTACTTTAATATTAGTGGTATACTGCTCTCATGTTGAGTTTTCGAAAAATTCACTTTCACTTTCCGAACTTGAGTTGTTTTTGGGTGGCGTTAATTAATGAACTTTTGATATGCTTTGCAGCCATCGGTCATTGGAATCAGGTGGTTTCGAATACTAGCTATCAGTGTTTTGCTGATTTTTTTTTTGTATTCCCACACTTCTTATTGATGACTATGTATTTTAAACTCCTCGTCGCCAGTTGTAATGTATTATACGGTAAAAGACAAGTTCACATATTGTTAGCGTATTATACATCGAAATGGTGCGAACCATAGTTCATCATGCTCTCTAATATTCGGTCTTGCTCATATTCAGTGCAAGTGTGTATGTCTACATATTAGGAATCGCTAATATATGACAATCTTCAATAAATAAGTTATTCCGTATCTGATAATAAATCTTTAAATAAGACAACCACGCAAAATTAATGCCTTTAGCTTGTTCAATTGAGGGTCTCTTAGAGTTTTAGTTTGAAGTTGAGCTTTTCTGTCATCACTAATATTTATTGAATGGATCATTTCATCGAAGTCATTGTCGATGTTATTTTTTCTGACTTTAAGAAAGGAATGAGAAAGTAAATCAGCTACATACAAGTATTTTTCAGGTACGTACGAGTATATTACAAGTTTGTACCACATTACCTTAAGTTTCTTCCTCTGTAATCTCGTACAGTAATCTTGTATAAATCTTTAGCATATATCGTAACCAAAGGTTTATGATCTGTTTAAATTATGGTCTGTCTTCCATAGATACGAGTATAGTTATGGAATTTGTTGCATGCAAACGTTATCGCAAGAAGTTCCTTTTCAATTTGGGCGTAACCCTGCTCAGTGTGTGTTAAGGCTCTAGAAATATAATCTGGCAAAAGACAACAACCGAGGTCACTTTTCGATGCATCGCATTATACAACGATTGCTTTCTTTTCATCGAAAAGTTTAAAATGGGAACATCGGCTATTATTTTTTTTAATTTGTTTGAAAATATTATTATGTGCCTCTAACCAAAGAAAATTTTTATCTTTTTTAAGGAAATTTCGTAGATTTTGAGAAATCATCGATAAATTAGGTAGAAAGCTTCGAAGGTAGATTATCAACCCTAGGAACCTTTGCAATTCCTTCTTATTCAAAGGAGGTTTCATTGCCAAAATTGCTTCTATTCTGTCGGGGTGTGGACTCATCCTACCGACTGCGCCATGTAGGGTTATTTTATTTGTTATACAATATATTCTTGTTCAATCAGTTTGATGGACAATTTTGTATAATATATACAATGAGCTGTTGCGAGATCACTCTGGAAAATAATGTACAGAATCTCTCTGTTTATCATTTCTTTTTTTACTAGGTGGGGTGAAAAGTAACCTCTTTGGGAATGAAAAATGCTTTTTTATTTTATTCAATATAGTTCCCTTTTAGCGATTTTCCAACTTCTTGATCCCGTCCGAAAAACAATTTTCCGGAAGGTCTGCAAAATACTCCTTCGTGGAGTCGATGATTTCCTCGTGTGAGCTGAATTTTTTATTGATGAGCCATCTTTAGAGGTTTGGGAAGAGATAATAGTCGGAGGGAGCCAAATCGGCTGAATACGGTGGATGCGACATCAATTGGAGCCGTAAGTCATTGATTTTAGCCGTGGTTGCGATGCTCTTGTGCGCCGGCGCATTGTCTTGCAAAAACAAATTTTTTTTCGCTTCATGTGAGGCCGTTTTGCAGCGATTTCGGCCTTCAATCGCTCCAATAATGCACATTAATACTCGCTGTTTTTCGAGGTAGTCCACGAAGAGTATGCCATGAGAATCCCAGAAAACCGACGCCATAACCTTTCCGACTAATCGAGCCTCCCTCGGCCACTTCGGAGCACTCATGCCGGCTTCAGTCCATTGCCGGGCACTCATTCTGTTCTCTGGTGTATAATAGTGGATTCAAGTTTCATCAACAGTTACAAATCGACGCTAAAAGTCCGCCCGATTCCACATCAGCAAGTCCAAACACTCTTTCAAAGTGCTCTCGCGTTCGTGTTTTGGATGAGGAGTGAGCATGCGCGGCACCCAGTGGCAGGATAACTTTTTCATATGCAGAATATTTCCCAAAATATGGCGTGTGCGCTCAGTGCTAATCTTTGTGGTATCTGCTAGCTCGCGCACCTTCACTTTCCGGTCAGCCAACACCATTTGATGTATTTTTTTGATATTGTCCTCTCTAACCGCATCGGAGGGCTTGCCGCTGCGGACTGGATCGGTAGTGGAGTTGCGGCCTCCACTAAACTCTCGAAACCAATATTTGACGGTGTAATCTAACAGAGCATTAGCCCCATAATATTTATCCAAATTTTCTTTTGTTTCCTTCGCCGTTTTGCCTCTCAAAAAATAATGTTTTATGGGAGAACAAAAATCGTTTTTGTCCATACTCAACATGTTACCAAACACGTCAACAACAATCAGCTGACAAAACAAAACTAAAGACAGTATCGCACTGAAATTTGGCATGTCTGCCTAAATATGAACGGACTTCAAGGCACCATAACCTTATTTGTAGTAGCAGCGCATTCTGGCAGTCAATTAGGTCACTTTTCACCCCACCTAGTAATTACATGAACCACTAAACATTAACCCTTTGCCTTACGATTTAATTTCAAAAAAACATGCGTGTGCAGACTAATTAATTTTAATGCAACTCTGTGCGGGAATTATCGCAAAGTAAAACTTACCTATTTCAATTTTAATAAATATATTTATAAAAATATGAATTCTACGTCATTTGTAATAAAATGGATTTATAAAATAATGACAATAATGAACAAAAAAATTGAAAAATATCCTGGGTAGAATGGAAATTATTAGGAATAAAATTAAAAAACTACGATTTACGAGTACGTATAATTATATTTAAAAATAACTTATTCTATTTATAATAATTGCCTGTGATTAATATTTTTAAAGTGTGTGATACTGCTGGAAGCGGTAAATGTAAAGATACTTTACATCGCTTTCATTGCCAAGCAGCCTCACTAATGACACCTTTTTGAAGGATTTTTGGTTTTTACTAGTTGGTGGAACGTGCTCCGGAAAATGAATCCAATTCTTAGTCTGTAACCGTGGTGGTGTATCGCCTTGTGAAGGGTGTCTTCGAGGTAAGAATAATTGCTCTGCAACATCAAGGCGGAAATTCGTAATTCGTTTTGGTTTCTACCAGGGATTTTTGAATGCAAAACATGAGCATTATAAAGCGCGATATCAACCATGTAGAAAAATATCTTTTTATATCATTTCATGAACTTTCGCATGACGAGAAAACATGCTAACACCTGGTTATGTTTATCGACGCCTCCCATTCTCTTATTGTACTCAATAACACATTTAGGCTTTACAACATTCTCCACACCACCACTTTTCTTATATCTTTTTTCCCCGTGTTTATCATATTAACATTAGTATGCTTCTTAAACACAGTAGATGAGCAGCAATTCCCTTTAACGTGTTTTTTCTAAATTTCCTAACAGACCCCACAAAGTTTGTTCTGTTTTTCTTTAAATTTAAATATAAACTTGGAGATGAATACCAGTTGTCGATAAATAAAGTGTATTTTTTTCCCAAAAGTGGCTCCATCAAATCCATAGCTATACTTTCAGAAGCAGATTTTTCCCTTTCCCTGCATTTGTCCTGACCAACATAAATTTTCATACCTTACCAGCATTCCGATTCTGACTCGGAAATTTTATAAAATTTGATCCAAAATCGAGCTCTTTTATATGCATTAAATTGTATGAGTATTTCATGAAGGTTTTGCCAACAGTTACATCAAATTTTAGTGTATAAATTTGTCGGAATTTATTATTCAAATAAGATAGCACTGTTCGTACTTTCCTTATTCTGTTATTACTCCCAATTGTTACTAAAATGCAGAAAATGGGAAATAGCTAAAGATCTTCTGAAATGCACAGCTAATATGGGAGTGTGTATGATAGCTGTTTTTGACCAGTTTCGTTATACCTGAGAGTTTTCCACTTGTGACACAGTGACACAAAGAGCAAAAAAACGCTCTTATCTCCTCGGAAGTTGCAGGAAACCACTCTTTGATTATTTTTTCTATTATGCTGCTGATTTTACCGAACTAGTTCCGCATACAGATTCGTTTCTTTGGACAACATGTCCCGAAAACCATCTTGCATCTTCCATGACAGATAGGGCTACTTCCTAATTTACGTAACGTACAAGGGTTTATATCTAGAACTTCACTGAATTGTGATATTTCGGGAATGTTGTCCTTATCTTCCCAAATTCATGGTCCCCTATCTACATCACCATCACTTCGATAGAATATCTCATTACTCGAAATTGCTCTTTAACATATCACTCGCCCTTCTAATACGCTATCGATTCCTTATATTGCTTTCCAATGTGATTCAAACCAATCAGCCTTGTTACCTATTCAATAAGATAAGATTTACCACATTTAAAGATCTCGACAAATCATTCACCCTCGTTACTCATGCCTAATATCTGAGCGAAAATTTGTTGAACTCCATACCACGGCTTGTCCGAATCTCATGTGGCACCCGCGGGTTTAGGAATGAACTTAAGTCCTTCTACATGAACAATAACACCTAACCCTTTGATTATTTTTTTCCTTTGTTGTATACTTATGCTTAGAAAATTTCACAAGTTTATTTAGAGATATACATACATGTACGTAGAGATTATAATAATGTATATATAAATAACCATTATTTCTTATTATATAGGGTTTTCCAATATGGACTTGACAATTTTTTTTTAAATAAAACGCAAACTATTTGAGATATTTCAAAAACTTTATTATCGGCTTGAAGTACAATCAAAACATTTATGAATGGAACTCGACTTCGTTCATATGACCACCGGTGGCACGTTTGCAGCGGTCGATTCGTTGGACCCAATTTTCAACGACTGGCCCATGTCTTGAGATAAAACGCTCACCATACTTACTCTTCAATAAATCGATTGTAGCGTGTGCTGTGTGGCTTGTGGCACCATCCTGTTGAAACCACATGTCGTCCAAATTCATATCCTCCAATTCGGGCCAAAAATAATCGGTGACCATGGCGCGATAACGCTGACCATTCACAGTAACGTGACGATCGTTATCGTAGACGAAAAAATATTGCCCAATAACGCCGCCGGCACACAAACCGCACCAAGCAGTTATTTTTTGTGGATGAAGTGGTGATTCATGAAACACATGTGGATTTTCACCCGACCAATAACGCATATTTTGCTTCATCACTGATGATGATTTTGCGATGAAATTCATCATCTTGACGCATATTCTCCAGAACCCAATCGGAGAACGTACGTCGCTTCAAATGGTCCATCGGCTTCAATTCTTGAGTCAGCTTGATCTTGTATGGGTGTAAACCAAGATCCTTACGCGAAATACTCCATAATGTGGTCTGAGCGATGCCCAATACTTGAGAATGCCGTGGAATTAACTGATTTGGATCGTTTGCTACGGACGCCAGCGATATTTTCGACACTTCGACCAACCCATTGTCACACTGACACGGCAACATCACACAACGAATATGTAGACTCAAATTTTGCACTAAACTTGTTATTGCCTGTCTACTAGGGCGAGAATTACGACCGAAAATTGGAGTTAACGTTGTTAAAGTTGCAGTCACCGACTCCGAATTTCGGTAGAAAATTTTTATAATTTGCAGACGTTGCTCGTTCGTGTACTTTACCATGATGAAAATGTTGAGTTTACTGAATAAATAGACAGTGACAGTTTGATGATTAGTTAAAGAGTGCGTTCACTTCACGAATTAAATTCAAAGTTGTCAAGTCCCTATTGGAAAACCATTTATTACCTTAATCTTTTTTTTATTATCTTGAATTTAAATCTGAATATGAATTGAACATATTAAAGCTTCACTGGTTTACAAGATATTTTATGTCTTAATCTGATTGCAAAATAAAACTAAATTAAATTTAAAAAAAAAAATTTAACTTAAAATGTATAAATATCATAACGGTTGTTTTTAATTTTAAGAAATTTAAATATGGGGCCGTGCATAGCCCGTCAATGTCGAATTTGGTACAGAAAATGTTTGCCAGCGATCCTGGCCATTTCCACTTAAGGAGTTACCTAAGCACATGTAATTACTTGAGGTGTTCAACCTATGCTTGTACGGAAACTAAAAGCCAACTCACAGAAGTGGAAATCCCCTTTTGAATGCCGCGCTGCTGCTGTTCGTATTCGTGTTCGACGAAATTCCCTTTTAAATGATTCCTCAAACAGGAAGTGAATGGATTGACGTGACAAAAGATTTTGACCTCTTTGAGGTGTTCCATCAACTTGGGCCATCAACTCTCAGCGTGATCGGAAGCAGCGTTAACCCTTATGTCCGTTTTTCGTATAGTGTATACCATAGTTCTGGCCGGACCTGTATATAAAACAAATAATACGAACATAAAAAGGAAATGCCATTGTTTGAAAAAGGCAAAGCAGGAATAATTGCACAAATTTATTTTTGAATATTCGCAAATCAGCAATTTATTAATTTAAAATTATAGAAAAAGTATTATTGTATTACTCATTACTCAAACATCTGAAACACTTTTGAAATTGAGTAGAGTGTTGTAAGGACACTGGATGGGAACAGTCCATGCACTCAAACCTTGTTTATCTTTGTAATTTGTCTTTATCCCAACAAAGTTTACATGATGACTTCTTGCTTGTTTTGCTTTGGATTGTTTCACCATTCAGTACTAGTTAACCAAGGCATGCTTCGATGCTTCTTCTTGATGCGAATTGCTTCATAACTTGTGCATTTTTCGTCCTCTCGTCAATTTGTGGTTTTACAAGTTGGTCCACAAGTATATCAAAAAACTTACGGCGAGTATCAGTTGCTGAATTTGGTTGAAGCTCATTGTAAATAATGTACGTAGCTAGAGTGGCAACGTCCAAAATATTGTAAAAGAATGCTAAAGGCCAACGATTGGTTAAGCTTTTGCAGGTATATTCTCCTAGCATCTGATCCATTACATCAACTCCACCCTTATTATTGTTGTAAAACATTATTGCATGAGATTTTTTTGCTTCTCTCACAGTTTCAGTGTCACAGCCTTATTTTTTCTGAGCACATAGGAAATTAGCGAAACGGCATCATGAAAGCCAAAGAGCGTGGAATGTACAGGTCGGCTACGGCTTGGTAATATCTCCTTTGGTATGCACGGTTTATTTGTTCGCAGTGTACCAACAAATGCCAATCCACTATTCTTGAGTTTTTGGACACCCCCAAGTGGCGTTAAAAAATTGTCGCCAACTATTGTCCGCCCAGATTTTAAATATTTGCTTGTCATATCTAGCAAAATTCGCTCTCCTTGTTTGACATCTCTGGCCTGTCCAGGAATTTTGCCGGTGTACAGCCCTCCTTTCAAGGGAAAATTGTTGGAGGAGTCACATGCCCACCATACTTTTATACCATACTTCGCTGGTTTTGAGGGAATATACTGAGTAAATTTTGTATGTCCTCTGTATGGGAAAAGTTTTTCATCCACAGTTATAGCGAATCTTGGCGTATATAAAGATCCTAATTGGGTATTTAGTATTGTCCATACTTCCCTTATTAGCGCAGCTTTATAGGTCATTTGCCTTGACAGGCGTGTACTTTGGTCATCGAAGCGAATAACACGGCTGATGACCCAGAAACGTTGTACCGACATTGCAGCTCGAAATACTGGAAGTGAATTAGTTTTCCAAAGTTCTTTTGTATGTGTGTGATTAGAATGGCTAACACCAGCGGCAAGCAGAACTCCAAAATATGCATACAGCCCTTTCTCATTCACTAACTGCTATGCTTTCGGTTTCTCGGGTTTTTTCTCACTGTTGAACTTTGCAGTTGCATCCACTGCTTTTCGATTGGTTTCTCTCATTATGATCACCACCTTATCATTCGTAATCAGTTCGAACGTTTGACGTTTCATCTAGTCTGCCCAAAATTATGAATATTATGAATTCGAACACCTGAAACTACCGGCGGTTGCTAGATAACTACTACTATTTGAGACTGATGTAGAAACCCATTCAACATTGTGGGCTTGCGGTTCTTCCACCTCTTTCTCATCATCACTGACTTCCACTCTACCTTCTTCTACCCTCTACCCCCTACCACAATCCCTTCCTCACTGTCAGAAGTATCAGGTCTAATCAGACCTGTGGGGTAGCAGAAAGGATTATAATTGATAAATTTCTTTTTTATATGGATTCTGATCAGGCATGTATTCGTATATATAATGACGTATTCTAAACAGTCTTGCTGAGGATAACATGGATTGGCAAGTCATAAACTGTTATGGAATCTTCTGTACAGACACGTGAACAATCGAGTAGGTCTGACCAGACCAGTGGCGAACGATGCTTATCAAGCACATACGATGAATAATGCAGAGTACCATATACGTTGGATAAGGGGAAAAGAAAGAGAGACGAACAAATTTCGACAGAAGTGTTCAAGAAAAGTAAAAACATATTAAGATCCCCTGTCCGTCTAAAGGAAAACAAATATGAAACATGGACCGATTAACTGAAATGATGAAGGAATTATTATAAGATACAAATCAGATTAAGAAAGATTAGAAGAGCTAAATAGAATAAAAGAAGAGAACGAGATGCGTAAAGAAAATTTTGAAATAAAAAGAGAAATGGAAACGAAATACGAAACAGAATGCGATGATTAAAGGATAGAGATTGACACGAAGAACCGTGGTGAGAAATACAATATATTACAAATTCCTTCCAGAACGAGATGAACATGCAAGTAAATGTCAGGGATGTCATCAAATTAGGGCGCAAAATTGAAACAGAACACATAAAAGAGAAGCAGCTAATAATGAAAAATAAACACGAACTGTAAAGCTATCGAGAAGGGGTATACGAGTATATTCACATGTGAATTAACGAAAAGCGAAGTCAAAGATAATTGCGGAAGAAGAATGAAAAAAGAGTAAAAGTTACGCACACGAGAGTGATCATTGATGATTCAGAATGGAGCTGGGAAGAGAAAAGAAAACCGATTGCAAAAAACAAAAGATATGCTCCGTTGCAGCAATAGAAATGGTAATAACACTCGTAACAATGAAAACAGAACTGAAGAAAACAATGCAACAAAAAACTGGAAATGAGGAAAGAAAAGACAGTGAAGAAGGATGAGAGAATAGGTAAACAAGCCATTAATGAAAATAAAAGTTTATCTGAAAAACCAAGACCATGGAAAATAAGAACATGGAATGTGAGAGTGATTAAAGGGAAAGGAGTTAGAAATTATGAACTGTATTACAAATTCGAGTATGGGTATACAGTTGATTCTGTTTTTACACAGTAGATGTTTTCCAAACAAAACCGTATAAAAAAGACATAAAATAGAATGATTCATACAAAAAAAAACTATTATGAGACTTTATAAAAGCCATATTAAATTGTTATGTGCATTTATGCACAGTTTATTTCATAAAAACAAAAGGCAATTCAAATCTTAAAGTAAAAGTAATACAATATAAAATTATCACAGTTCAGGAACTGAAAACTCGTACAAGAAAACAATATAAATTAATAAACAAAAGGCACATAATCCAATTCTTAAAGTAAACTAAAACAAATTAAAAATCATCAAAAATTCATAAACAACAAATTAAAAGCAATCAAGGTGATGAAAATAACATAGCTCTATTCGCTATAATCGTCGGATATCATACACGATCGCTTGCGAAGGACTGGTTCAAAATCGCAATCATAACTCGAAATATTTTGTACGTCATTATCACGTTCCAATTCTGGGCTTCTCTCTGTGGTATCTTCAACAAGATTAGGATTTTCCGTTTCCGACTGGATAGCACTGCATTTGACAACAAAATCGGTTATTTGCCGTTGTTCTCCAGTTTTGGATAGCTCTTTGTACAATTCGTGGTAACGAGCCATACAAGACTTCAGATCACGTTCAAACGTTCAAACTGTGCAGCCCTTTCGCCAATATTCATTCATTCATTCATTCATTCATTCATTTTATTCATTCTAACTTAATTTTTACAACCATTTCATTACAAAAGAAGAGATAATCATTCTATAACTTTGGAAGTTAGTGTCGAATGATTTAACAAACTTACAATTCAAATAAATGTACTATAATGTGGGGTAAATATTACAAAAATAGGAGCGTGGAGAGGATATACATAATACATAGCAAAATACAAAGAACATTTCAGACTTCATAATGTTAACAAGAAAGCGAAGTTATATTTTTAATGCACACATCGAAAGATAGATTCAATTTTCGCATAATCAATATTGAATAGCCAATCCTTTACTTTTTTTAGAAATACATAAAGATTATTAGTTTGTCTTATCACAATAGGTAGTTTATTAAAACATCTAGGAGCAGTAACAGTAAAAAAGTGAGCAAATATGGTTTTATGTGCGACAGGAATATTCACAAGAGCCTGATTGTTGATCCGTAAGCCATAATAATTAGACATCCTATTTAAGATGTTACCACTGCGCTTGAAAAATTCTCTCAGAACTTTAAAAATGTAAAGATGTCGTAGAGGAAGGATATGTAAGTTTTTAAATAACGGCCAGCAATGAGTCAAGCAATTTTTACCGCAAATTATTCTAATAAGACATTTTTGTGTTTTAAATAAGGGAACAAAAGTGTTATTATAAGCCCCTCCCCAACTTATAATACCATATTGCAGTTTAGAGTTTGCAAGTGCATAATATATCATAGATAGTATCTGTTTTGAACAGTGTGGTTTTAAGAGATACAATTTTCGTATAACGTGCATCATATTTGATTTTACAGCTTGTATATGTGCTTTCCAATTCAAGTTTGAATCGATTACAACACCCAAATACTTATATTCGTTAACAGATTCGATTTTGAAACACTTATCAGAACAAGAAAGTGCATCATTATAGTTTGCCTGACCACAAGTATGAGTTGACAGACTAAACCTTTTGCAGTCATGTGAGTGGAATACCATGTTTAGATCAAAATGATCTAAATGATCAGTAATTCTAGAGTCATCAACACTTCCATAAAACAAACTCTTATTTTTTTTATGCAACCTCATGAAAATATGGTCAATACAAGTCTTCGCTGTATCGGATACACGAGTAGGCTCATTAATAAGACTCTTGAGACCATATGAAGACATTAAGAGCAAATAGCTATCTGTATCACTATCGAACTTCTTCAAAATGTCTATATTTAAATCGCCTACTACTACAAGATTTTTTGTTTTACATTTAGTTAAAATTTGATTAAGTTCTTGAACAAAGACATCTTTAGAAAATTCATGTAATCTGTATATATACAGAATCAAATACTTTTCATTTTCATAAGTTAGAGATAATTTAACTATGTCTGCACTAGGGATAGTAAGTACGGAACAGTCACACATAAAACCACTTTTGACATACACTGCGACACCACCAGCTGCATAAGAGTCGTTACATTTTGCATACAAAGAATAACCTGAAATATTATATAAATCTAGTTCATTTTGGTATATCCAAATCTCACTTAAAACAACAATTAATGGTAATTTAGCTAGAGACTCGATGTGTGCTAACAAAGAATGAAAATTTTTCCTTAAGCTACGGATATTTTGATGTAAACAAAAAACTTGAAAATCATTTACAGGCGAAGACGAGGTACTGTTCTTACGATGAGGAAAAGGTATGGAACTATTTATGCTAACTGAGCTCATAACTTATCCAAATCAACAATAGTATTTATTTTAATTGAATTGTCACCTTCCTTCATTCGCATATAAACCGTCCCGTTCCTCGTCCATAAATATTTGTAACCTTTGGAGTTTTTAATTTCAGCAGCAGCCTTCATCAGTTGTCGTGTGTAATACGATCTGCTTTCATTAATATAAATCCTCTGCGACACAGCATTCTTGTTTATAATTGTTGTCATCAGTTCTGTTTTGTTCTCCTTTTTCGCTTTCAATATTTTCTCTTTGCTAGAGCGTGAGACAAGTTGCACTTTAAGGATGTTGATTTTTTTGTGGAGCCGCTCATTGGTTTCGATGTTATTTTTTTCATGTGACAGAAGTCAATGTCTCTTTCGTTAACATCAACATGCAAACCATCACGCAGAACTTTAAGAGCAATATCGGTATTGGAAATGTTAGGTGTGAGAGGAACGTTGAAGATTTCAATTGCGTTAGCTAGTAGTTGTTGATCTAGCCGATTTACGGTGTTCTCCAACGATGAGATTCTATCTTCATAAGCTTTGTTTTGTATGAGGAGAGACTCTAATTGATTTTTTTTGCAATTCCTTCATCTCCAATATATTTCTCCAAATTTTCTCCAACGTTGGTGCTGTTGTAACTTCAATGTTATTTGAGTAGTTCCCCGTGGGTGATGCAAGAGAGTTTTCCCGCAATTTTGCAGTATTTTTTGATGATGCACTGGAACAAGATGGAACAGAGGTGCCCGAAAGAGATCCGCGGCGGTGAACTGTACAGGTGCCACAACGAAAAGGTTTTTTCAATAGGATCGTTTGTGACGAAGTGATTTCCTAATTTATTAGCAAGTTGAAGACTTTCTAGAATTAAACTTATAATTAGCTGAACTGGTTCATCACTATCACTGCTTTCTGTAGAATTAACATTCTATAGGGTCCGTCATCTAACGTTTTTTTTTTCAACTAGTGCTTATTTCGTGAATGGTAGCACTTAGCTCATGTCTGATTTGACAGATAATTAGTTTTATCCGCTGAACGAATATGGTTGTGTATACGCTTGAACAACGCTGGGAACGTGGACCTGCGATCGACTTAGAGAAGATGCCGATTTTGCCAAAAAAAATCATCTTTTCAGATGAAGCTCATTTTGATCTTGGCGGGTATGTAAACAAGCAAAATTGTCACATTTGGGGCACAGAAAACCCGCACGCATACATTGAAAAGCCGATACACCCAAAACGAGTCACTGTTTGGTGCGGATTTTGGTCCAGAGGCATAATTGGGCCATTTTTCAATCGATAATGTGCTTAAAAATTGGACCGATCGTGTAGGCTACTGCATGGCCAGCCGAGGCAGCCATTTGAATGATATTATTTTCCATTATTAACCGGAAGGATTGTACTTTCAAATAAAAAAAGAAATTTGAGAAAGTATTCAGTAATTTTTTTTTATAGCATTTTCAAAAAAAAAAATTTGGCGGACCCTATATAAGGCAACTTCTCCGTCTTCACTTAAAACTTTCTCAACTGGCAGTTTGTCAATATCATCAAATGCTAAGTCATCAAAGTCCTCTCCGCCAACTGCGCATGCCAAAGTGATTGTAGAGGAATACTCGTTCGTATTTTCTACATCCAAATCTGGATGGCCGGGAGCATTGTCCACAATCAGAAGTACCTTTTTCGTTCAAATATCTTCAAACTTCTGGGACAAAACATTTATTGAACCAGTCACTAAAAATATCAGTTGTTACCCATGCCTTTATGTTCGCCATCCAATAAACCGTTAATTTATTAAAGTCCACACCTTTCATTCAAGTGCGCAATTAATAAGCAGAGGCTTCAGCATACCGACCCGATTCTTTGCTGCCTTAAAACCGATACCACTCTTTTATGATTTTGCTACATATATGCGGCTTGGCATTTTTTTCCAAAAGATACCAGTTTCGTCCGCATTGAAGACCTGATCTGGACTGTACCCACCATCGGCAATTATTTTGCAAGTTTTGGTGGGAATTCTTTGGCAGCCTCCTCTTTTCCAGAAGTAATTTCTCCTTTGACCCTTATATTATGGAGTGCATGCCTTTCGAGAAATCCTGTTAACCATCCTGTCCTTGCAGAAAATATATAGCTCTTATCATTATTAATTTGAGAGGATGCAGAGGGTTCAAGTTCTTTTATCTTCATATATAAAAAAATGTTGTCAAAAACGTATGACGCTAATGATCTCAGTTGGCATTCGACCATTTTCAATATACTTTTTTTTGTGAAACATATGGTCGAAAAGAAGGTTTAAAACTACGAGTATGTGCTATGTTTGTTTGCATGTTTCGGTCATGTGATCGTTTTATTTCATTCTCATTGGTTGCGCGCCAATTCCTGATTTCGCTTTTGTTAGTTCAGCCGGTGTATTTCTTTGACATAAACTATTTGCGTTTGTTCAATACACATCGTTTGACCGCTGAGTGAAAATTCGTTTTTGTGTTGCGTAAAAAATTAAAACGATTTCTAAATAATACGTTTTGAATACAATAATATGGTACGTCCACATAGTAATATGGGCCGATCAACTCGGAAAGTTGCAGCTAGAAGAGTAGCCATAGCTGCTCAAACAGATCATGAACGAGATGATGTTAATGCGGTTAATCGGCAGCCTAATGCTCGTGTGAGAGCTGCATTTACGTATGATTCAAATCTGAATTATGCTTATCTTGATGTGGTTTCAATTGGATTAATGACTGTTGTGCGCAGTCATTGCAAGGCATTCAAATTTAAACATGAAACTTCTGGATTGCGTTGTGCAAGTGGTCAAGTGAAATTGCCCGAATTGAATCCATTGCTCATTAGTGGAACGCCGGAATCTAATCATTTTTTGAAAAACATTCGAAACTACAATTCATGTTTTCAAATGACTTCTTTCGGTGCAACAAACATTGTTCGAGACCAATTTATGCCCACTTTTAAGGTAAATATTGCACATGACACAGTTCATGTTAATTTTAATGATTGTAACACGTTCGATTGTGAAAATTTTGATATTCAACAGATTCAAGGCCAAGTATACCATCGACTTGGTTCTTTATTGCCTTTTCCCGATCAAAGTTATCAATTTCTGCAGATCGACGTTGTGACATTTCGACAAATTTAAAAAGACATATTTTTGAGCGATTGCAAACAATGTTGAGAGATGAAAATCAATTGGTGCATTTATTTCAAACTGCTTTGGATCGCATGCCATCTGACGATTATGCAATTGTTATAAGTGCAGATAAAACACCGCCAGGACAACATGCCGGACGGTTTAATGCACCGACCATCGATGAAGTCGCAATAGTTATTGTAGGTGTCGAAATAATCAATTGCAGAGAGTTTGTAAAACGCATCGTTGCTACGACGCATTACAGTATCCACTTTTGTTTAGTCGTGGAGCGGATGGATATCATTTGAATATTAAAATGAGAAATGCTTCTACCGGTAAGTAATTACTCGTATATTTTTTGTGATTTTCAATAATTTTTTCAATTTTTGAATATTTAGATTTTAAAAGAAAAATTTATTGACTTTCATTTTAGGTGCCGAAACTAATAAAAAAGTTAGTTCAATGAATTATTATTCATATCGACTTATGGTGCGTCAAAATGAAGTGAATTACATTTTAGATTGTCGCCAACTCTTTCATCAGTTCGTTGTTGACATGTTGAAACGAAGAGGTTGAATCTCATCAGGTTCAATCAGAAGAAACTTCTTTCTGAAGAATACATCCATTTGCGAGATGCAGTAAACAGTAATGGAAACGTCAATGATTTGGGCAAAATGATAATATTGCCATCGTCATATAAAGGCAGTCCGAGACACATGCATAAATATGCACAAGATGCCATGACGTATGTTCGTCAACCGATCGTCATGATATTACTGCCCGTGTGTTTAACCAAAAGTTAAAGGTGCTGATGAATTTCATTGTGAAAAGCGAAATTTTTGGTAAAGTCAAATGTTGGATGTACTCCATTGAATGGCAAAAGCGTGGTTTGCCGCATGCACATATCCTTATTTGGTTGGTTGACAAAATTACATCAGATCAAGTGGATGCTGTGATTTCTGCAGAAATCCCTGATCCAGCTGTTGATCCGGAATTGTATAATGTTGTTGTGCAAAATATGACCCATGGCCCCTGTGGCGAAAATAACATTCATTCTCCATGTATGGTTAATGGAAAGTGTGCTAAACGATATCCAAGACCTTTAGTATCGGAGACAGTCACTGGAATTGATGGCTATTGTTGTATCGTCGGCGATCTGTTGAAGACAATGTATTACCATCAAAGTACGAGGTCAAGATATCAAGCCATATCAACGTTGAATACTGTAATTCTGTTAAATCGATTAAGTATATTTGCAAATACGTCAACAAAGCCAGTGATATGGCAGTGTTCGGAGCTACTGATCCGAATAGAAATGATGAAGTGCTTCAATATCAAAAGGGACAATATATCAGTAGTAACGAAGGAATTTGGCGTATATTTTCATTTCATATACATGAAAGACATCCAACAGTTCTTCATCTTGCTGTACATCTTGAAAATGGCCAACGTATGTACTTTACAATTGCAAATGCTGCTGATAGTGCACTTTCAGCACCAAATACGACGTTGATTGCTTTTTTTAAATTGTGTGCAGTTAATACTTTTGCTAGAACGTTATTATATGCTGAAGTACCAACATATTTTACTTGGAACGCATCAAAAAAAGAGTTTCAAAGACGTAAGCAAGGAAGTCCTGTTGATGGTTATTCGAATGTGTTTTCCAGTGATGCTTTGGGCCGTGTTTATACTGTGCATCCAAACAATGATGAATGGTTTTATTTGCAGTTGTTATTGGTTAATGTATTGTACGTGGACCTAAATCGTTTTCTGATTTACGATCAGTTGATGGAGTATTATGTGCTACGTACCGAAACGCTTGCCAAAAATTAAATTTGTTGGAAAATGATGTGCATTGGGATGAAACTCTTGCTGATGCATGCGTAAGTGCTCATCCAAATCAAATACGGACTTTGTTTGCAATTATTTTGGCTACGTGTTTTCCATCTAATCCATTGCATTTATGGACAAAGTATCGAGACTATTTATCGGAAGATATATTGCATCGAGTTCGACGATTGACTTTTGATACAATGTTGGGCTATACACCAGAAATTTACATTGATGCATTGATTATGATTGAAGATTTGTGTTTGGCCATTTGTAATAAAGCATTAGCACAGTTGGGATTGACATCTCCTAATCGTTCTATGCATGATATTTTCGAGCTGGAGTTGCAAAGTGAATTGCGATACGATTGCGTCGAATTGAATGCATATATTGTGGAGAATCATCCGAAATTGAATGTTGAACAAAAGGTGGCATATGATACAATCATTCGAGCTGTTGATAGTGGAACAGGTGGTTTTTATTTTTTGGATGCACCGGGTGGTACTGGCAAAACATTTTTGATTTCATTAATTTTGGCCACGTTGCGTTCTACAAATAAAGTTGCGTTAGCATTGGCATCGTCTGGCGTAGCAGCTACTTTATTGGATGGCGGTCGAACTGCACGCCAACTTGCAATATTTCAAAAACATCTGGAATGGCAAAATTATTGCAGCGTTGTGACATAATTATTTGGGACGAATGTACCATGGCACACAAAAAATCTGTCGAAGCGTTAGAACGAGGTTTGGGAGACATTCGAAATAATGGTGCATTATTTGGTGGTGCATTGATATTATTAGCTGGTGATTTGAGACAAACATTACCTGTTATACCTAGATCAACTCCAGCTGACGATATCAATGCTTGCTTAAAATCTTCACATCTATGGAGATCTATATCAACTTTGAAATTAACCACTAATGTACCTGTACAATTACAAAATGATCCATCTGCAGCTACGTTTACTGAGCAATTGTTAAAAATCGGAAACCGTTGATGAATTTGGATTGATCACATTGTCAGGTGATTTTTGTCAATTTATGCAGTCCAAAGAAGAGTTGATTGAAAGTGTTTTTGAGCATATTGAGCAAAATTATAAGAGCCATGCTTGGTTGAGCGATAGAGCAATTTTAGCTGCGAAGAACAAAGATGTCAATGAATTAAATTTTGCTATTCAATCGAAAATTCCTGGTGATTTGGTTTCGTATAAATTTGTTGATACCGTTACCAACGAAGATGAAGTAGTGAATTATCCTACTGAATTTTTGAATTCATTGGATTTGCCAGGAATACCACCGCATAATGTTCGATTGAAAGTTGGAAAGTTGCACAACCACGTTTGTGCAATGGTACGAGGCTTGCTGTTAAAAAGCTGATGCCAAATGTTATCGAGGCAACTATCTTCACTGGGAAATTCAAAGGCGAAGAAGTTTTCATTCCACGCATTCCAATGATACCTTCTGATATGCCATTTGCATTTAAACGTCTTCAATTTCCCATTCGTCTGGCCTTTGCTATTATCATCAATAAAGCTCAAGGCCAATCGTTAGGAGTTTGCGCTGTGAATTTGGAGTATCCAGTCTTTTCACATGGACAATTGTATGTTGCCTGTTCGCGTGTAGGAAAACCTAGTCTACTTATAAATTCTCAATGCTTTCTGCTTGATGGTTATGCTTTTTCCATTTTTTCTTTAACAGAATCTCTAGTGTATGAAGACGACTTTCGTTCCAGATACTACAGATTTCAGATCAAAACCTAAAAACATTGAACCTTCTCCACTGCTAAGGAGGTCTAAAATTTCAATTTTACTTTCCAAAGATATACATACCCTTCCTTTTGAGTTTCGGAGTTGTAGTATTCGACATATTTTTAGGGCCCTAAAATTTAATAAAGATATCAATAAGTTTGAATAAGTAATACGGCTTACCCGTATTCTTATATTTAAACTTTTTTTTTATGTTACTTTGTAAACAGCTTATATAAGAACACATCCTAGGTGTTTGAAACTAAACAAAAGACTAAAATATATACTTAAGCTACTATGATAATAAATTAGAAAGGCGAATTTCCTAACTATTTTATAAATAACAGATAGAAAAAAAATTGTCTAAAATATTACGGTTAATAAAAATAGTGCTAGCTCGAATGGAATCATTTTTTTCTACACCGTGTAGAATCAAAACCGTGTAGAAAACGACCATGTAAAAACAGAATTGGGTGTACTTCCTCACTGAAACTAAGAAAAAAGGTAAAGGGAGTTTAATGATTTAAAATGGAGATCGAATGATCTACATAGGACTGAAGGAAATCAATCAAGCAAAAGCAGGTGTTGCCTATATAATTAGAAGTAGATTAATAAGTCAAATTAATGGCTGGGAAGCAGTAAATTAACGATTATTAAATGTAGAACTTGGAAAAGAAAAAGATAAGATAACTATTATGGTGGCGTATGGCCCGAATGAAGACGAACGAATTGAAGATAAAAAGAGGTTCTGGGAAAGCCTACTGGAAGCTTGTGATAAAAGAAAGAGCAATCTGATTATAGCTGGGGATATTGAAGCTAGAATTGGAAATTAAATGATAAAGAAAAGTGGAATAATAGGAAGGATTAGTTCAAATGGAAAAATATTATTAGATGTTTGTATTGCTAATTATTTGGTAATTGTCAACACGACAACGTTAAAAGAGGATACGAAATCGGAACCGATTATTTTCTACTGGAAATAACAATGAAAGAAGTCCGACAAAGGCGAAACAAGAAGCAGAAATGAGAGAAAATATGCAAATTAAAGCAGATAAGTTAAGAAAAGATGAAACCAAAGAAAGATATAGTTTATAGAATCATAGTTTATGAAGACTTAACTTGGAATCGCTTTAAGGAAACGTTGCTTAAAGTTGCGAAAAAAATATGCGCTCATAGTAAATTTAGAGATAATAAGAAAGGAAGTACATGGCGGAACGACCAAAGAAAGAAACTAAAGAAAATTCAAAAATGTTCTATCGACTGTTAAAAACACTTAAAAATAAAAATGACTTCTAAATGTAAAACATAAAAGCAAAACATAGAAAAATATTAACAGGAGAAAACGTGATAGCGAAAAAATGAAAAGATTACTTCGGATAACATGTTAACTAAAAAAGAATTTATAGCGGCTTTTAAAGCTCCCCGATGATATCATACTATTCGCTAACTCGGAGAAAAATTTGGTGGAAAATATAAAAATATGGAAAAATTTAAAAAAAAAGAAAACCAAAGTAATGGTAATCAGCAGAGTAGAAAAAACCACCACGGTGATGATTGATGGAGTAAGATTGCAACAAGTTTCAAGCTACAAATATTTGGGCAGCATATTCAATAGTAATGGCAATATAAAAACGCAACTAACGACAAGAATCAAAATTTCAAAGAGAATTTTTGCATTACTGAAGAAGAAATTTATCGACCATAGGAAGTTCAGTAGAAACACTAAAATCTCGATCTGCAAAACAATATATCTGTTGCGGTAAATTTTCCCGCAACAAGTTTGGCTCTCTCTTCCCTTATAAGTCCCTTCGGTCCCTCTTTTCTTTGAGTGGGAACACTGAGCTCTGGCGGAGGTGGAGGGCAGCCATGGTCCCATCAGCCAGTGGCAAACCAATCCCAGACCTCGGAAAACAACCCACATAGGTTCACTGGAAGAACCCCAGGGTGCGACAGGAGGTCCACCAAGAACACCGTTGTCGGAGCCCATAAATAGACGGGAGACTCGCAACGGGCAGCATCAGACAGGACGTCTGAAAGTCGCCGACGGGTGGGGACGGACGGTCCTTTCAATTCAGACACCCCAACACGATGATGACGGGTGGGGGAGGACGATCCCTGGAACAAACACCCCAACGAAAGCCAACTACATGAGGCTTGAATAACACCCCATCCTGCTACCAATGGGGGTGCGGATACAGTCATCACATCACACAACCGATGTGGATGCAGCTAGCTGGAGCTAGCACCAAACCAAGTGATCGATGGGTGAAGAGACGACGATCTCTTTATAGCCACACCCCAACGAGGGAGCAACAAAGGAGCAACAGTGGTGTGCAGGCGGACGGCCAGTATAATCGGGCACACCCCAACGACGCACCAGCTTTAAAAGTTAGGTTCGATGGGTGAAGGGATGACGACCCCTTTTTAAGCCAGCACCCCACCGATGGAGCAGCAGAGGCGTGTAGGCGGACGGCCAAGTAATAAGACCGCCTCCACCGAGGGGACAAGAAAACATAAATACAAAACCCAAACCATCACCAACCCAACAACGATGGTACAAAAGTACAAACTGGCAGAGTGGCCAGAGGGCAGAAGGGCCCAATGACAAAAAAAAAAATAAATAAATAATTGTAAGGGTGACACGCTATTTGTCAGTCCCCACCCCCCCCCCAAATTTGAACGCCGATCCACCGGAGTAGTTAGGGATCCGCGGTTAAAAATATGAAAAGTATAATTTTCACATGCACTGTACCTTTCTTTTGTGAGGGGCGGCGATCCAACGGATGGTTGGATCGAGATACAATCCCTTCTGGATTGTATCTATATTCTTTTCCTTTCGCCCCGACACTCCAGCTACCATTCCATCGCATTTCCTTTCTCCTTCGCGATCGTTTATTACAAAAATTTTATTAGTGTAATCCGATGGGGGAAAATTACCCGGCTATCAGAAATGAAGGAAACTCTGCTTTTCGCAATTTCTTTTTTGTAGAACCTAAGAGTAGGCAATAGCTAGGATCCACAGCTTCCACAAACTCGCTCAGCGGAGTTCCCAGTCATTACTGGAAGTGGGAGCGAACTCCGAGACTGAGGAGTTTGGTATGAATGGGCAAAATGGTATGTGTGAGAGGCCTAGTCGGACACGGGGGCACACACTAGCAAAGCTTGCTAATGTGGTTGCTAGAAATCCCGTCGTTGGGTCCACTACGGCTGAATGGATGTGAGAGAGAATGTGCGTGTGAATGTGTGTGTGCGTGTGTCTGGCGGGAGCTGTGGATCGTAGAAGATCTAAAAGTCACTTTTTGGACGACCAGCAATGGAGAGGGTCATTTTTTTGGTAGTTTGTTGTGCGAAAATCTGTAATTAGGAAATTGCAAAAAGCAATTTGTTTTCTTTTTTTTCTTTGGAGTTAAAAAAAAAAAAAAAAAATTAAATTAGAGTAGCTTTTGTTGTAGAGTCGCGAGTTATAGGAAAAATATAAAAAAACAAAAAATATCGAACCTAAGACAAAGGGAAAAAGGAGAAAGGATACCGACGAGGTATCGGTCAGCGGGAATAGCGGGAGTAGCGGGACAGAAGGAGTGAGGCCCTGTGCCAGAAAGGGGCGCAGCACCGCTAGGAATAAAAAGATAAGTATAGTGCAGTGATCGTGTAGAGAGAAAAAAAAAATATAGAAAAAAAAAAAAAATCGAAAGTCGCTTTTTTTTTGTTTTTTTTTTAACTGAGACTCCAGTGGGCCGCGCGTGCGAAAATTCCCGAGAAAAGACGGGACACGCGACCCGGTGATTAACGTTTTTCTTTGTTGTTTCGGGACGGTGAAAATAGCGGGTCACTCTATTGACGAGTGTACCGCTAAATTAATTAAGAATAAATCGTCAAGCCCCAACGGGGCATTTATAACGTGAAAAAAAAGAAATCTGTTTTTTTTTGTTGTAATTTTGCTTTTTTTCTTTTCCTTGGTTTTTTTTTCTTCGGGGAAGATTTTTTTTTCTTCGTTTCTTTTTAAAAAAAAAGGTTTCGTGATTCCGGGGGAAAAATCACGTGGCGCCCATTTTTTTTTTATTTCGCCCAGGTTTAGCTGCCGTTAACGCGCTACCTGGTAGAACCCACGGCTGGAATAGCGGGATCCCTGTGAACTTGTTATCGTTTGGTTCGGGGCATCGCCGTATATCGGTGCCGGGAATTGAACATAATATATCGTTCAGTTTTATTACGTGGAGTGGAAGATAGACGTACTGCAAGATAACTTCAAGAACTTTAAAAAGTGTTAGGCCACGGATTAAGCGTGGATTTGCAGTCGTTGTGGTGCCAGTAAGAATGGGTCTGAAGCGCTGCCCCAATGACCCAAAAAAAGCGTAATGGACCTGCTTTAGTATACTCGGTGTGGAATAGCGTGCTAAACGGGCTAGACCATATAGAACTCTTCATAAGTCTGACAGTGATGTGCGGCTATGTTTATCCCCAATAAAATTAATATCCATTATTACTCCCAGATACTTAAAGTTTTCAACGAGTGACAAGGCTGCATGCAAAAAGGACATTATCTAGTGGTCGAGAAATGCCTTTAGAAAGTCAAACGTCATGTCCACAGCGCAACCAGCAACTTTCCTCGAACCTGACCAGCTTCATGCGGACATAGTCCATATTCGTGTAGACGTAGTCGGACCACTTCCAGAAGCCGAAGAATTTTTTCTAAGACTATTGTCTAAGATTGATCGAAAGGTTCTCCAAATGTTCTGAAGCTATATCCACCCGAGATATCACCCCCAACACGGACTTTAGACCGTTCTTCGCCCATATAATAGATCAATACAGCTGCGTTTTATGGACCACAACGGACCAAGGAATTCAGTTCGAGTTCATGCTGTTAATAGCGATGACTCAACTGATTAGATCCAAGAGTATACGCACTACAACATTCCACCCTGCATCAAATGGATTACTAGAACAATGTCATAGATTTCTTAAAGCTGCAATAAGTTGTTACCAAACGAAGTCCTTCTCACTGTAATACCCGGTCTACGCACATACTACAAGGATGATAAAGCGTGCATGCGCAAGTCAACATTGTAATAAGAAAACATTTTACTATTAAGATTTGTATACTTGCAGCTACGTCTTCGTATGACGAGATCCTTCAAAGTAAGGTTTGGATCTACCCTGTTCAGACTCTCACAGAGTCCTTGACCGACCCAACGACAAAGTATTGGCAATCGATATCAGTGGAAAGTCATCAAATAACCTACGAATGTCTGAGACTTGCACACCATACACAACACGCAAGGGCAAAACAACCCAGAAACAGTGACCATATCCCAACCAGAACCTGTCGTTCGACAACAAGTCAACACCGAGAAACACCGTTAAATCCTGCGCACCCACCCAGGACCGAAAGACGCCAGGCAAAGAATCAAAAACATTAACATTTTCCGCAACTGATTTATTATTTACTTCTCAGTAGTCAATACCCACTTGTTGCTCAGAGGGGAGGATATCACGAAGCCACCTGTCAGAGATAATTCTACTATATTTAAGTACACCAAACATATACGAGTACAATACGTTCCTGATTTATTTATTTATTTATTTATTTTCATTACCCCAAAATAGCATACAATTTAATACATATAGTAAATTATTTATAGGAAACATTCTTCAGCTATCTTTAGGCGAAGCTAAAAGCGAATGCACCATTGAAATACCAGGACAGATTGGCGGTGCCGCTAATCTTCCACGTCGCTCGAACAGCTGCGGACAGGCGACTCAACTACGACAGAGACGTCGCACACGGCAGTGCGGAGCGTCTCCGGTTCAGTATGGCGGTAGGGAGTCGCGACAGGAGAGATGTTGCTCAGCAGCACCAACAATTTTGGTGGCTTTTTGAAGCGGAGGATGCTTCGTCGTCGAACTCCTCCAGTGATAGTTAACTTCATGTGAAGGAAGGTGGGCCAGCCTATTTTTTTTTTTTGTTTTTTTAGCCATGGCCGGCTTACATACTTTTAGGTAGGTTTAAGTTAGATTTTAAGAAAAAAAAAATAATAATAAAAAAAAAATTAAAAAAAAATATATATACATACATATATTTATATATTATGTATATATATATTATGTATGTATATATATGTATTCGTCCTTGAGAATATTTCATTTTGATCATGGATTCATCCGTCCATAAATCTTTATCCCAGAATGTTTATTCCTAAATACATAGGCTTTATAAAATTTGCCTTGCAACAATTCCAACGTAAGGAATTGTTCGACCAACGCATCCATGTTTAGCAGTTTCATGTAGCCTACTGCGTATTGTGTACGTGGATGGAGCTTCGCAATCTTCGTCTAGCAGCTGTGGTCTCATTTTTGGTACTGACATGAGTGTCTTATTATCAAACATGGCATTAATCCTTCTATTAATCAGTTTGCTTGCCACTCTTGGCCCGACACGTTTTATGGCTTTCCACTCGTCCTTGTTTCTGAATTGCTTAAATGACTTTTCCAAAAGCTGTGAGCGATTTTTTAAAAATGATTGCAACGTGCCTGTTGGAATTACCTTTCTTATGGTATATTTATACATATTTTAAGAATAGACAGTAAAAAAATTGAATATTTTTCCAGATACACGCGATCTCCGACGGCGCTAAAAAAAAGGTCCTCCACTGCTGCAGTGATTCCGGCCTTCTCCGTGGATGAAATATAAAAAAAATAATTCTCGTTAAACTAGAAGATATTGTCCATACTACGATCAAAAAAAAATTAAAAATTGACAAAATGGCGGCGTTTAAAAAAAAGTTGAATTTTACCCAAAATTTTGGTCGTTTTTGGACTGCCAAAATTCGATTCTTGATCAGATCAAAAAACTGGTAGGTCATTGTATGGAGAACTATATACAAAACATGCAGAAAAAATTTGATAGTGATCGGATCATTTGTCTCCGAGTTATCACTGCAGCAAATTTGAAAAATGCTGTTTCGAGAAAAACGCGTTTAAAGATAAAATGATCGTTTTCACTGTTATAAATGGATTAAAATCATACTTACAGCTAATCTGCTATTCCAGGCCAATATATATACATATATATGTCTGTATACCTGAAAGCCTACAATAGAAACTGGAATCGTATTATAACGGTTGCAACCATTAGGAAGAGACGGTAGACTCCGAACAATACCTCAGGTACTTCCCTTATGCTAATACAACTATTAACTGCCGAGCAGTTACTCTTCAAATGGCTGTAACGCAAAAACTATTTGAGATATCGATTTAAAATTTTAGTATGTTATTTTTAAAGGTATAGCTTGTCGAAATATGAAAAAAAATCGATTTTTTTTTTAAATTTCACACTAGGTGTGCCCCTTAATCTATTGAGATTTGCTTGAAGGAGCAAATGGTGTCGTACGTCAATCATATTTGACATTTGTGAATTAGACAATGCATACATAGATGTAAGTAGGTTAAGATTTATTTTTAGGTAGATTGTAGGCTTTTAGTTTTAAGTTTTATAAAAAATTAAAAAAAAGTCCAGATACTAAGTTTTTTTGATTAAAATTTATTTTCTTAGTTTTAGTATTAATAAATGTAAAAATAAAATAAAATTAGACTGTAAGATTCGTCGAAAGACATAGTTTAAGTGTTAGGTTTATCATGGGGCCAGTAAGTTAGTATACTCGTAAGATAATATTAAGTTATTTAGGCTAATTTTTAAAAGTTTTTTTTGTCTAGCAAGTAAGAGTAATTTAAGTTCAAATAATAAAAATGCATTTAAACTGAAAAAAAAACTGAAAACTGCACCATTGAAATAAAATAACATTAATTAATATAACAATAATAATATAATAATATAATATAAGGTTAAGAAATTTAATAAAATTTTTTGAAGAAATAAAATCTTGGCTATTAAACCACAACTATAGTCAGATTGAAAATATTTTAAAATCACAATATTATTGTTATTTGTAGATGTTTTCTTATAGTTGTGGTTTAATAGTCAAGATTTTATTTCTTTGAAAAAGCTTGTTAAATTGTTGTTTATAATACGTACAATACGTTTTTGTGGTACAAGCAACACGCGATCTAATATACTTCTTTATCGGAAAAGGAGTAAACGCTAGTTACGTCAAAGTTGAAGAAAGCTTCGATCATTCTCCAGTTATCCTCTCACTGTGCGAATCCTTGGTTAAGAAACAAAGACCACCCAGATTAACTAACAGCAAAACTCACTGGGAAGATTTCCGAATAGACGTTGTAGACAATACTGAGTTGAAAGTAGCACTTAGAACGCCGTATCAACTTGAAAAAGAAGTTGAACGTTTTGTTGAAGTCACACAGTAAGCGGCCTGGAATAACACTCTCCGCGAATCGAACAAAGTTCCCAAAGTCGGCTGATGACACTGCCATTTTGGCAATGGCTAAAACAGTCGAAGAAGCAACTGCCAAGTTGCAACGTGTCCTTACACGGATTAACAATTGGACAAAGACTTGGCGAATCGCGCTTAATGAAAACAAGTCTGTCCACGTGAACTTCACTCTCAAGAAAATTGAGAATCCACCAGTGTTTATCAACGCAGTCCGAATTCCTTACGCGAACGAGTCCAAATATCTCGGTATGACACTCGACGCTAAACTAAAATGGAGAGCACATGTTAAGAAAAAACGTAAAGGGTTTGAAATCAAATATAGAGATATTTACTGGCTTATTGGAAAGTATTCCAAGCTTAGCTTAGAGAACAAACTGCTGTTATACAAGCAAGTGCTAAAACCGGTCTGGACATATGGTGTACATCTTTGGGGTTGTACTAAAAACAGTAACATTAATGTATTACATACATTCCAAAACAAAGTTCTTCGAGGTATTTTTAATGCGCCGTGGTACATTAGAAACGATGATATCCACAGAGACTTAGGAGTCGAAAACGTTTAGAACGTAATTAAAATGTTTGCGCGAAAACATAATAATCGATTGCAAGGTCATACGAATATTTCTGTTCAACAGATCCTCGACGAGACAAATTTATTGCGCCGTCTGAAAAGGACTAAGCATCTCGATCTAGCGCGGTGATTAGCAGCGCGTAATTTTCTAAATTTTTCTACACAGGAATTTTCAATGGAAAATCGCCTACTGAATTCCCACGAAAAAAAAGCAACGAGCTTGTTTTTTTTTTGAGAAACGTTCCACCTCAGCAAGTTAGACCATATTGAATTTTTGAGTGAACTAGCCAATAACATACCAAACATAAATAAGCTATAAATTTGTCTGTAGCATTACATGAAATTTTTTTTTTATACTGTTCGTGGGGTCGAGCCAGTTCAAGTTATTATCCAATATAACTCCAAGGTAGGCAACTAATAGACGCCTTGTTATTAATTTGGAATTTTGGACAGTCAGCAGAATGATAAAATATTTCACTGTCGGGCAGAGCAAAAGAACCCGTAAGGCTAAAATATATCAAAAACTGGTTTCTTAAAATGTTTAAGTCGAAATTAATGTCAGAAATCAAGTCGAGAGGGAACTTGCAAACAGTTGGTTTGCCCTTAAATTTCTGATCAAAGATAGAGTTAATGTAAATCAAAAATAGAACGGGACCTAGGACCGAACCTTGAGGTACTCCAGCAATTAAGTTACATAGTTTGCTATATTTAATATTCACTTCTTGTTTTCTATTACATGAGTAAAAATCCAGCCATTTATAAAAGCCACCACTCATTCCTATGTTACAAAGTTTACATAAGAGGATTTTGTGGTCTATTAAATCAAATGCCTTGGTTAATCAATTTAAATGCCCATGAAAAGACTTCCATTATTGCTTTCATAAATTTCAAATTTTCAAAAGTACATCTTTTGTGTTTTTACCAAAATGGAAGCCATATTGATTAACACTAAAGAGAAGTTTTTTTTTTATTTAAAAAGCTCAGAAATCGAGTTTTCATTACCTTTTTAAATATTTTAGAACAAATTGGTAAAAGGGACAGTTGTTTAGATCGCAAGGGTTATAATTTTTGAAGAGCGGAAAAAGGAAATTTTAAATGAAAAAAGAAATACTGCACCATAAATGCTGTTATTAAAAATATGAGCCAGCACATCAACAAGATAAAATGATACATATGTATTTAAAGACAACTTCCGAACATCTATCATCTGTTGAACAGTTGGAATTTTTGAGTGAGTTAATGATGGCAAGTAACTCAACATAAGATATTGGAACAAAGGCAAAACTGCTATTAGAAGTGACCTCATTTATAACATCAGTGGTGTAGTGGTACTAGCAATCGCTTCTCACTCGGAGATTCGAATCCTACCCATTGACAAGTTTTTCAAGTGTCTCATATGTGTAATTAGAACTCAGACAAAAAATTCTGCGTGTGAAGGCATAACACTGACACGTAGATTTGCCTGTTGTAGAGTTTCAAGCACAAAAAATAGTGTGAATTATAACCTTCGAATGACTCTGAGTGAAGAAAAAACTCTCCGTTCTATTCGAACTCCCACCACTGGAGAGCGAATATCGAAACAAAATACACCTGAGTTTCAAACCACTAAAAAAAAAATTTTTTTCTTTTCTCCTCATTCTACCTGTTGCGCCCTGGCAACAGTAAAAGGCGCGCGTAAATTATAAAAAAAATACCCCCCTCGGCAGAATTAAAAGTCATGCCATCACCAAAGAATTCAGCAGATAGATTATTGACCATAGAGACAGAATAGTCATTGAAACCATTAGCAACCTCAAAAGGATCTGAAATACTCATATTGCCAACTTTAATTGTTATCTGCTTAGTGACAGGTGGATTACGATACAAGATTTTGTTAATATTATTCCATTCTCCTTCAGTATTACCCGTATTTATTTCTAACTTAGTTACATAATAGTTCTCCTTTCATATTTTTATTTCTTTAGAAATGTCTTTACACAACTTGTTGAGTGAAGATTTAAGTGCTGTACTATATGTATTTTTTTGCATTTTTTCCCCGACTTATTTTTACCATTTACTTTGCTCGTCCATTTTTTAACCTTTTAACCTTACTATTAGTTTTGACTGAGGTAGAGGTACAAATATCAATGTGAGAACTAAGTTTCAAAATAAAGTAATAAGCCTTAGAGGCGTCATTTTTGTCGTAAACGTCAGACCAAAGTTCAAACCGTAGTTTGGCAAAGTAAATTGTTTTACGAGTAATTCTAAAGAAGCAATTATCCACTTTCCTAACATTTTAAATGCCTAAATAATGGTGATACTAAGTCTGCTAGTGAACTCACTAAATTATCAATAATTAATGCAGGTTATAGAATTATCACTGATACGAGTAGGCGTGTTAATACTGCAATCCAAATCATTAGCAGACAATAACATTAAATACATCCTCACTAAGCTTGATTGCGTAAGAATATCAATATTAATAGGAAGATAACGTTTCTAGGTTTTTAGTTATCTCCTGCACGCACATCACAGTCACCTTCTACTGAATCTTTTGACGTTAAATACCCATCACATGGCATCTGTTTCTTCTTCTGCTTTTGTCTTCCGGCGCGACAACATCTCCAGCTTAGGTCAGATCACATCCTAGATCGCGAATTTTTATAAAGTTAATTTGTTTTTTTAACAATAAATATTTGAAGAATTGATGTATGCTTATTTTATATTCACATGTGTGGTCTCCTGCTACAACTTTTTTCTTCATCCAAATATGATGATAATTGTTATTTGATCCAAATGGATTTAATTACTATCATTGATTGGTGCAGCAACTGCTTTAAATTAAATATAAAGTAGTGAAGTGTAATATACTCGTATTTTACTACAATAGATGATCGGCTTGCATAGAATTGAATTATTTTATTGATTCGATTCCCTTGAGTAGGGTAAACGAAATTAAAGATTCGGATGTATTATTTGATGTTACATCTTCCCTTAAATGCCTTATTGAGCCCTTTGTTTCTAGGATAAGCCACAGTGTTGGTTTCATTAATCTAGCAATACGTTTGACTTGAAGGATTTTAACCTTTAATTAAATCTTGAAGTACCTAGTGGGATATAAATGATGCTGTGTTTGTCTATATATGCCTCAAGTCGAAGTATAAGAATAAGACATTGTCTTTTTCGAATTACTGGCAAGAGGAGACAATGCCAAGAGCTGTATAAGGGTTTGACCCCGTTTATGACTAATGTTATGAATATAAAAATAAGAATAACATGTCGACCAGACGGGAGGCTAAGCCAACTATGCTGTCACGGAACCTCTTATTTAGGTGAATTGATTAGGAATAAAAGAAAAGCTTACAACTGCTTTGTTAATAAATATAGCGGTCTTTGGTAACACACTTTTGCAATATTCTTGGATCTAATTCGAACAAAGAATAACAATAGAAAGCACGTCATGTAGCTGAATGGAATGAATAGAAAGTTATTAAAACCACACTAGTAAACGACGCATGAAATGTCACAGCTGCAAGGATAGGGAGTTCCTCCTCCACTTTTGTGGTACGCCTTATTCAGCGAATTGCTGAAAATAGTTGACTATGGTCGTTTCTATGTTAAAAGTTATTTACACAAGGTTGCGATGATAAACGGATGAAAATTTGAAGATTCAACGTCGAGTTGTCAGTAGACACTAGACTTTTTGCCCAACTGGTACAAATGTGGTCTCAATATATACCGAAAAAAATCATTGCCTTTCCTAAGAAAAATAAGTGATGACAACTGAAAAATCCCATAATTATTGGTGAATACAGGGCTTACTCTAAAGAAATTAAATACTTTTTTAAATCTAGTCGACGATGAAAATTGTACTTGGAATTCCTACCTCACAAAATATCAAAATATGTGAACGAAGCTGAAATCTCACTGTTGTTATGTAAACGCCCCCTTGCCCGAAACTGAGGTCTCACCACCTGATTTCTTGGATTCTTACCACCATAACGTGATGAAGCACAACTTACGCTGCTCCTGTGTGATGACATAAAACGAAACAAAGCACGTTGAAAACAGACCCAGTCTGTGAGCTATACGGCATACAAATATTTCCCATGCCTTTAATTTCAATGTCATGGAAGGTGCGCTGATTAGAAAACGAAAGACGTTTCTGAGTGATTCATAAACACATGCGAACAGTTTAACATGCATAAATAGGAATTCGACTTCCGCCAAAATTTCAAGGGAACGGAAAGAAATACCACAACAATGAAACCAACATCGTTTGTAATTTCTCTAGACGGTATAAAGGTGCATGCACAACGATCTTGGTGGTAAAAGCTGTAGCATGTGGCCCAAATAATAAATTGAATATATTGGCATGAAACAGAATAATTGCATATTTTAGGCAGAAATACAAACAAATAGAGTTTTACGTCAGGAAGAGTTTAAACAGATATTTAAGTAATTAAAACAGTTGCACTCCACCTGACAGTAAAGTCGATGTTCTTGCTTTTAAGGTATGTGATGCATTAACCTGAAAACTTTTACATTAGATCCAGCAAAAAAGTAGACCGATCAAACCGATGACATAACTTATGTATTATGTATACATATCCCATTTGTGTGCCTGAAAATCGTAGAAACTAAAAAAACATGAATTTCTGACAGGTTTTCTAAAATTGATTTTTTTTTAAATTGCATAACTATTAAAGAGTTTTAAAGCGTGCTCTTTTATTTGACTACCTGTCAAAACCCTCATTTCCTTAAGTTCTCAGAAAGAGTTAGGTTTGGGATGTGAAGGCCTATTTCAAAAATTTACCAAACAAAAATGGTATAAAATTAGGTCATCAGTTTAATTTTTTACGCTAAGGTTACAGTTCATTAAAAACTCTATTTGAAATGTCTGCATTTACAAACCAAGAATACACAGACATTATTTACGTTTATGGACTATGCAAAGGAAGTTCAACTAGTGCGCCACAAAGATACCACGAACTTCATGCTAACCGATAACTTCCTAATGAAGGAGTGTTTGGAAATACCTATCGAAGGCTTCGAGAAACGAAATCTGTTTCAAATACGCAACCTAACGCGGGAGGTCTACAAGTAAGAAGAATTTTGGCTGATGAAAAAATACTGGAAACTATTACAACTGATCCGTCAATCAGCATCAGACGTTTAGCTTCGCAATTCATTGTTTCCAGACATATAATTTCTAATGTATTGCATGGAGAAAATCTGTATTCATACCAGCATACACCTGTGCAAGAACTGTTTCCCAATGATTTGGATACGAGACTTGGGTTTTCTAACTGGTTGCTGGAGCGGAGCTTTGATGAGAACGAGTTTATTAGCAGAATTCTTTGGACGGACGAATCTCACTTTAATCCACATACAAGTATACATAGATCCTTTCAACGCAAATTCAGCGTCAATATGTGGGCAGGTAACAGGAAACAAGTTAATCGGCCCCTTTAAGCTACCACCTAGGCTACCAAACTATCTGGAGTTTTTGCGAAATGATTTACCAGAACTAGTGGAGTTTCAACTATTTACGAGTAACTTCATCATATTTCCAACAGGATGGTGTTCCAGCCCACTATGGTCGTGAGGTTAAAAATTAGTTAATAGTCTTTGGAGAGGAAGAAATGGACCAGTTCACTGTCCTGCAAGATCTCCTGACCCTATAGTATTGAATTTTTTTGTATGGGGAAGAATGAAAGAACTTTTTTATTCAACCGAAATAGCAACTTGAATTGGAAGAGCGTATTCACGAAGCGTCACCAAAAGTGGGGCAGCAGTTAGCATCAATAAACTTTTGCAGTGAAATCCAAAAACAAATAAGGAAAACAATCGGTTTATACATTCAGGGGCTTTAAAAATCTAAATGTGGAGCAACTTGAACAAGACCTTATTTGCCTTGATTGGCATAACGTATTTTTTATTTTTTGCGTAGTTTTACAGCTCTTCGATAAACATGTTCCTCTAAAAAGGAAAGCTGTCAAATATAATAACATCAAGTGGTTTACCTCTGAAATTGTTGAACTAAGAAACAAGCGTGATGCTGAATTCAAAAATGGAAACGATTTCGAATTCCCGAATACTATGGCAGCTATCGGTTGTTACGTAACATAGTTAACTCGAAGATTAAAGAAGCCAAACGTCGCTATTATGCTAAGCACTTCGATCATAAGCTTCCAACCAAAACACTTTGCACAAACTTACGTGAATTAGGTGTAGGTAGTAACTTGAAGTCCATGGTAGACCAGGTCGATCCTAACGAATTCGCTAAAGTTCAATCGAAGTTGCGCCCAAATGGAAAAAATATCCAAACGCCACACGCTGGCTTATTCGAATTTGGCCGAGTGGAACAAATCGACGTTGCTAGAGCTGTGCTAAAAATTAAATCTAACGCTGTTGGTGTCGATAACATCCACCCAACTTTTATTAAATTAATATTACCCTATATACTTCCAGCTTTAATATATATTTTCAAAAATAAAATAACAAGATCCACTTTTCCGTGTGCTTGGAAGCAAGCTGAGATTATACCAATCGTAAAAAGGAAAGCAGTAGGCAACTCCTCAACTGAAAATAGACCTACTTCCATATTTGTCAAAAGTATTTGAAAAAGTTATACACCATGAAATATCAAGTTTTCTTCAACAAGAACAAGTTCTTTGCGCCTACCAGTCTGGATTTCGAAAACACCACAGCTGCACATCAGCGCTTCTAAAAGTATCCGACGACATGAGAGTTGCAATAGACAAAAAACAAATCACCCTCATCGCTCTCCCAAATTTTCTTAAGGCCTTTGACACCGTTGATCATGAACTACTTGTATCAAAATTTATGAACTTCTATAATTTCTCTGCATCAGCCGCTAATCTCATACGGTCCTATCTAGTTGAAAGAAAACAAGCAGTTCATGTAAGCAATCCTGTGTCAGATTATATTGCAATTTCAGTTGGTGTTCCACAAGGATCCATTTTGGGTCCCCTACTTTTCGCAATTTTTTTTAACGATTTTCCTAAAAGCATTAAAAGTTCTAATTTTCACATGTTTGCTGACGATATCCAGCTCTATTTAAGCTTTGAGAATGATCTTATTGATCATGCCGCTTTGAAATTTAATGATGAGCTAAAACGTATCCATTGCTGGGCAGATTAAAACCTTCTGCAGCTTAACCCAAGAAAAACGAAGTGTCTTCTCATAAATAGATACCCCTTATCTTTTATCAACAAAGCCAAAAATCTTGGTATTTGGTTCAATACAAAATTAACCTGGGAGGACCACGTTTGCTCAGTTGTGGGAAAAATATACGGATGTCTTAGAAATCTCTCAGAAACTCAAGGCTTCACACCATGTTCACACCGTGCTCATTCCCCTGATAACATATAGCTGCGAAGTTTTTTGTTGCACCGGCGCCTTTGCCAGACGTAAGCTCAACATTGCTTTTAACAATGTTGTGCGATACGTATACGGCCCCCATCGTTTTGCTCATGTGGCTTATACGAAAAATATTCGTGGTTGCACACTTGACCGATATTTTGGCTACTGCGCAATCAAATATCTACACAGGATTATAATCAATAAACAGCCCCAATACTTATACGAGTATGATAAACTAAGGTTTTCGCATTCAAGTAGATCTTTAAGTTTAATTGTACCTCGTGTTGCTTATCAAGTTACCGAACGACAGTTTTTCGTTCACGCCATTCGCCTTTGGAATTCACTCCCCCTTAATATAAGAAAACTCTATAATACAAATAGCTTTAGTAAAACTCTCTTTCGACTTATAGCAGACAACTAGCAGGAATACTGAACATAAATTTCACACCATACAAATATTTTATTTTAATTGTTCAAGAAAGCTTATAATTTTTTTCTCTCTCTCTCTTTGTACTCAAATTTATTTCAATCAGATGTTAATATTTTTAAAGTTTACCTTATTGAGATTCTAGTTTAATCTTAAATCACTTATTAATTGTATCACATTTATAGCTTAAAGATCTGAATGGTATATTATAAATTGTTGTTGTTGTTATACTGTAATAAAAATACTGAAAAAATACTGAAATATTTTGAGAACCTGTTATAACTGCTTTAGTACACACATAAAATAAAAATTACCTAAGAACGCACAAAATCATTTTTTATTCATAGCCTTTGGAGCTTAAAGCAAAAAAATCACTTTTTTTTATAAATTTTACCTGCTGCAGGCTTTTCCAAGTATCATAAAATCTGTGAGTTTTTCTGCAAACTTATTGTTGATTTTTTTTTATTATTGTTACTTTCATCAGAAAAAAATTGTAAAATGTTATGTTAATTACGCATTTTCTGGAGTTAAGTGACCTCAATTTCAAGAATTATCATGGACAATGAAAATGGAACAGGTTTAGAAATTGGATATCTAAAGACTCAAACAAGATATCAAATTTAATTAAACGCCGTTACAAAGGCTGGTATTTCTTCTAAAACAAAGTTTACCTTTAGTATTAACAGAGCAATTTCCATTAACATGCGTCAGGGTACACAAAAGTAAGCCTTTTCTTAAATCCTCGATAAATGATGTCAACTTTGGAGATAGACCCTTACTCTAGAACGATTAGAATATGCCCAGGAATCATTTCCCAAATTATCGTTCACGAATTAAGGGACACCCTGTATATTAACACAATAAGTATAAGATTTATTTAAATTTTTTAGTAGTAGGTTAAGTCCACTTGATAGGAAATCTGACAGAAGAATGAGAAATTATGACTATTTTTCAGCAGTGACAATTTTTGAACGTACTCGTATAACGTAGAATGTAGAAAACTGTAGTAGAGCTCAGACACAACAGACACAAAATATTTATATCGATATGCATGACATAATCTCCTTTGTAATCAATACATAAGCTTATCTCCTAGTTTGTATCTACCGACTCCTTTCATACAATATTTCGGTATTTATTAAAGAATATACGAATCTTTTAGACTGTGAAAAATCTAGAGATTTGGTGATATTACCATTATTAATTTAGAAAAAAAGGGAAACGGTGTCGAATTACAAGGACTTATTTTGTTTTGTTTCGTTAATGAACAGCATCTGGGAAGCTTTTGAATCACATCTATTTACGTTTCATAAATCCGATACTTAGCTCTTCTGAAAAATGTATTTCCGATCTGGAAATAATTGACCGTTCTATGACTAGACTTCTGGTTAAGACCGAAAAAGTAATAAGAGTCAAAATTCTAGAGCTTTCCAATAGGGGTAAATAAGATAGATGACATCAACCTGAATTCTAGTGTCCGTTTTGAGCTTTGGGAAGCTGTATATGGCGAAATAGATGTTTCAAGCTCATATGATGTATTTATTAACACTCTTACTAAACATATTTCGAATTGCGCCTTGCACCAACAAGATCTGCTGAAAGGCTAAAACCGTGGATAATATGCTGCTTATTGAACAAAATTAGATGTAAAAATAAACTAAGATTAAAATATTTTACGGCATCCTAATAACTATCAGTTATTCTGTACTGTTATCCTGAGTACCAATTTCTAAATCCAAGTGATGGTTTTGTATCAGTGCCTTTTCTTCTATAATCCGATGAAGTCGTTTCAGAATAATTTGTTTTTATTCAATATTCTTAGGGTAATACATGTGTAGGTTAATTCTAACTATTGAGTCAATAATTTATTCGTATTTAGAATTCAAATACGAGTAGTGTTGAATGCCACATCAGCAGAATTTCATGTAGATAATATAATTAAGGTTAAGATGGAAGTGATATTTTGACGTTTGAACAATATTTAAAGAAAATTTAGAAACAGCACGAAATAAAATTAAATTACGTAGTACAGCAAAACTTCAATTTAATTGTGATCAAAACGAAGACGATTAAAAAGTTATACGACAGAATAGAAGTCTCTAAAATGAGTGGTTCGGAAAGAAGGTATGTTTACCAGGGATCCAATTTTGCTGCGTAGACTACGGGCTCTGCAAATAACCAATTCTCATAAAGAAAATTTTAAGCACCTTGTAGTAATACAGGTGTCTAACCGGCAGGATTTTCAGGCTCCTAAAGAGTGCCATGGAATGAATGAGTCAAGGAACACCGCAAATCGTTCTTATAGCGCATTTCTGCGAAACAAGTAGAGACTGAATTTTGGTGCGTTAAACATCTCCCCAACATCCTAATCCATATTGTAGTTTTGAGTGAAATATGCTGAAGTAAACAGTTCTTAAACTATTGCTTGTGCAGTATTTACCAAGATGAAACAAACTACGGAAGAACTTTGACAGGATTGGCAGCAATTGCGATCGGACGATATGAGGTAACTTCACTGGGAAATTTTTTGGACTTTGGTATCATATTAACTTCCAGGACCATCCTCATGAGTAGAACATAGCTTAGTCTAAACGCTGCATGTATTGTCTGTGCTATTTTTTTTCATAGCATTTTTAAGTAGTTTTTTTTATTAGACTTTCACCCGTTACTACAATAGATCAAATCCCGGAATTGTTTTCGGGTTGCGTTTGTTTATTATAATTTTATTACCAAGTGTAAGCAGCATAGATGAGTGATCTGAGTCTTGGGTAGTATTTGATGAGATATTATTAGTTATAAAGAAGTCGGCAACGTCCGTGATATTTTTCCTATCTGTGTGCCAGTAGGATTTCCCGTTGGATGGTAATTAGCATTGCATTCTTTTACAGATTCAACGAGTTCTCTTCCTCTTGCATTTGTTAATCTTGATCTCCAAAGTTTGTTCTTTAAACAGCTGCAACTCAAGCTTTAATTTATCAATTTCGCTTGTCAGCTATTCACTGAGTTGCTTAAAATTGTCACTTTCTTCACAGGCTTTTTTGTAACAAGCTTCCAACATTGATAGTTCTTCTGTTGGTTGGAGTGTTAATGCTTTTACCATATTACCACTCTTTATATCGAACCAACCTCCAAAGAGGGTTGATTCATAAGTTTATCTATCGTACCACCTGGGGTAGTTATATTGTTAGTTTTGTTCGTTGCATATTTCAATCTTGTTTAACCCTTTTCAAAAAGTTTAAAAATTTGGAATTCAGTCGCCTCTTACGACAGGCACACCTATTTCGTTTAAATTACGTATATCCCCTAATCCGATGGGGTGACAGATGTTAGATAAATACAACTATAGTCAATTGAAGAACAACCATGAAAGAGACTTTCAAAATTAATATTGCTGAAATCACGATAAACGATAGTTTTTATTAACATTTACGTCAAAGGCAGCAAAAACAAAGCAATGACGTGAGAATACGGGGACAGATAATTGACTAAAACATTTAACGAGGCATTAATGAATAGTGAGAAATACATCTAACAAAGGCGGTACACAATTCGGTTTAAAATGATTTGGCTCAGAAAAGTTAACATCGAGGACCAGAAGAAGAATGGGGAAGGTTAATGCTTAAATCTCCACAAAGTATGATTGGTACTATATGACAAATTTCTTCAACAGTTGGAGATAAAATGCGTGAGCTCGCAATATGTACTGTCATATAAAAAGTTCCAAGTATGCCGTTAAGAATATTAATAAAATAGTAGTCTACAGACAAGTACCATCTGAACACTTAACACATTTCGACTAAATATATTATCGAACATATATATTGCAAGGCCACCTCCAGTGGTGTGAGCTAGATGCTTTTTAAACTCATTTAAGTAAAAAAGATTACTACTCATATTAGGGTGAAACCATGTATCAGAAACGCATATGAAACCACTTAAGCTGTTATCGAAAATAATTCTAAGCTCATCCAACTTATTCACAAGACTCTGTGCATTTATGTGGCAAATATGCAAACCATTATGAATTTGTTTTATTTTTTTTTTGCTCCTAAAACCAATGTCATGGCTGCTTCCCATGGACAAAATTAAGGCCCCCATCAACAAACCCCACGAAACCAAAATCGAACCTAAGAAAATTCGTAGCAAGTATTGTTCAATCAAGAAACAAAAACGACAAAGAATATAGAAAACCAGCGTGAACGGATATAACTTGAACTCAAAGTAATAAAATAAGTAAAAAGAAACAGATGGAAAAAACTTGGTGCGATAATAAAAATAAAATAAAATTGTGCATGAAAAAAAATGCAAGATTAATGTTGATTTTCATCGATAAACATCTCATTGTCACGTCCGATAGCATGCCTCAGATCTCCTATGTTGCGAATTATGAATGGAGTTTGGCTGCCTTCGGTGCGGATATAAACGTGTCCATTGAAAATTTACACGGAGGACGAAACCAATTTTCGTTTTGCGCTCCAAAGTGTCACTGGGAACTTACACTGCCTTGTTGTTTTATACGACGCGTGTTGGCAGGCATAGTGGAAAGTATGTATAAATTAAAAAGAAAATCTCGGGGGTAAACCGATAAAAGCAATAATACGGGTGAAATAATGAGATAACAACGATCGAAGAAATAAGAGCTGACAGATGTGCTGGGTTTCATGCACTCAGACTGTGTCTTTAATTTAAAAATAAAGCATTTTATCAGAAGACGTAATCTAACATCTAGCAATTTTGCATATTATGTGACATCTCTTACAGGTTTATCTGCATTCCATATTATTGTACTCAAGAGTTTGGCAAACACAGCCATTGCAGTTGCTCTAGCTTCTTGTATAATTCTCTGGGTTACGATAACTTTTTTTGGTTTAAGTGTTTCCTTTTGGTTTTGTAAGACATTGTGACATTTGTGCATGGAGTGAGCTTTTACAATATTACAAATTGTGAGGATAAATGTGGCGATTGATCAGAAAACTGTCCTATAAGTTGTACTGAGCTAGCAGCGTAGCAATCAAGTTCGTACCTTACCTCGCTGTGGAGGTCCCTAGTAACTGCATAACTAAATCCATACTCGTGCAGGTTAAAATGGCAGGGGCATGCTGGACAAGTCGCGTAGTACTGGCCTACGCTGCCACGGGCTCGTAACCCTATATGGAAGAGATTACGAAGATGTGACGAAATAAACTAATAGCTACGGATGAAAATGGATGGAAAATATTTGGACCCTTAACAGGCCATGAGCAGTTGAGAAATTAGCAGAGGCCCTTAGTTGCTATCATGCAGATATCACCGCTATCAGGCAAGTGCTATGGGATGGGCCAATCATAAGCAGGCTGAGAAACTATGATATATGCTATGGTAAGAGGCAAGAAGTCTTAAGCTTCCGACACGTGAGCGAACACTTTACAATCCGTACCAATTCAAAATTTGGTAACAAGGACAATACCACGAAAGAACTATTCTACGAAGTAGGCATTGAGTAGGTCAGCTGAATAGACGTATTAATAATCTGCTCCCACGCAGCAAAAATCATAACTATCTTTCGGTTACCTAATAAAGTTGTTATCCTAATTATTGTACATTTTCTGGTGTCCATTGCTTTTTTTCATATTTTTCTTCTCTTTCGCATTTGACTTTATAACAGTGCGGGTTTATTTCCCGAATATTAAACACAACAAGAACTTTAGTTCAATAGATTAATAAAAAGTCATTTACAAACTGTTTAACATTCCATTTGCTTGATCGCTCTTAAAACGAAATAGTCAACTAGATCCAAAAATCAAGCGTCAAAAGAGAGGGAAGTGGTTAACTCTTCCGAGTTATTCAGCTCACCTGCCTGTACCAGTCAAACTAAGACGCATCTAACACCAAGTCTTAACATAGAAAAAAATCATCTCTGTTAACTGCAAAATTTTTGCAGCTGATTTTAGAGCTGGAGTGAAAAGTTAACACACTTATTAGTGAGGCTGTAGCAGCTCTTGATAATCGCCTGAAACAGTGTGAGTGCCAAATTACTGAAATAAAAGAAGAAAACAAGAAATTAAGAGAAAAGGTTGCAGACTTCCAGCGGCGACAGAGGCTTTGTGATGTTATTGTTAGAGGAATTCCTGATGCCAACAACGAAAATTCAATTGATATTGCCAAAAAGATCGCCGCAAGCTTACAACATCAATGTTCTATGTACATTGATGATGCAAGGTCTGACACTTGCCCAACTGGAAAATGAAACCCACAATTCGAAGCCTAACATCTCCCGTCGTATTTACATAAATGAAAGCTTAACACCCTTGAATAGTTCTCTTTTGCGGTATGCCAATCAACTACGCAAAGAAAGCTTACTTTCATCAGTGAGAACGAGAAATGGCTATGCCTATGTAAAAAAGAGTAACGATGATACTGAAATCACCATGAATCACCACAATGACAAAACTCCTGTAACAGTTTTTATTATAATTTTCCAAATTTCTTCATATTGATGTCAACTTGAGCAGTATAATGAATTAAGTATTTTAGAATCTCGAATTTATTTATTTAATTTGTTGTTATAAATTCTACCTGTCTACCTATCTTTCTCTCTATCTCTTCCTCTCTTTTCCATACTTATTGCCTTCCCGTACCCTTACTAAATTTTAAAGTACGAGTACTTTCCTACTACTTCTCTTTTTGTTCTTGTTGTTGTTGTTGAATATATTAAGACAACTTTGTTGTTATTGTTTTTGTTATTTGTGAAAATATTAACCCAATACATACTTAGAATACATATAGTTCCAATTACTTGTCTTAAAGTCTTAGGCTTAGTAAAATGTTTAATAATATGCTTTCCTCGCCTGGCTTAGTAAATGAAGTCGCAATGCGATCTGTATCAAAATCTTGTCAAATGCATGCAAGGGCCTGAAAGTATGCTACCTTAAAGCACGTAGTTTCAATTTATCTAAATTGGACTACGTGAAATATCTGTTGAATGGATTTAAAGTTGGCATTATCTGCATCACTGAGACTTGGCTTTGATCCGACCCGGTAGACAAAGTAAGAAGTATATATATAATTATATAATATTCCCGGGTATAACCTAATTCGGAATGATAGAGTTACTAGTACAATTGGCGGGGGAGTTGCGGTGTACTACAGCAACTCGCTTACTCATAAAATACTTCGGAACTCCGAGGAAGGCGCGATTGAATACCTGCTGTTAGAAGTTACAGATGGGATCACGAAGTGCCTTATTGGTGTAGCTTACAATCCGAACTGGAGTAACTCTCCAAAACCCTATTTTTCTGCTCTGCACGAGTTCACTGACCTAATTTTTTGTACGAATAACACAACTGGTGTGCCATCGTTTTTCGTTTTAAGAGAAAAAACATTACGAAATGTGTTGAAAAACATGTATATTTAGTATAAACAGTAAGACATATAGTTAGGTTATTTTTTAACTTTATTTATAAAACAAATTTTTATTTATTATATAAAAAAAATTATTTTCTTTATAAAATTTTATTTAATTATATTAAAGAAATTAAAATAATTATATTACATTACATACAACAAATTCTCATCAGACTTCTCCAAATTTTCTGACGCCTCATAACTTTTGAAAGTCTTAGATTTTTTTGGATCCTCGTGGTAATTTCTAAAGTGTGGAGTAAAACAAAACGCATGTCCTTGGCAATCAGGGCAATAATAATTGGTTGACTGTCTTTTTTTTTCTTTAGAACAAAGAAAACAACGTCTTTCCATCATTTTGTTATTTTTGTCGCGCCCATAGATACACTAACCTAGATGTGCAACTCTACAAATACTTTTGCAAACGCTTAACCTTCGACACACTGTAAATGAATTCCAACACTTTTACATCTCTATAACTTTGTCAAAATTTGCTAGAATGAGAGCAATTTACGAGTAAAATTGCTAGAATAAGAGCGACTTTCACGAGTGTGTGTAATGTGGAAGACGTTTTTATGGTTAAAATGGGCGTGGTTTGTATAAAATGGGAGGGAAATTACCATTGATCACAATTCACACGTATTCATAGACAGGGTCACATGAACAGGGGCGAACCTATGAACCTCTTTATATTGTGTTGTTTTATAACTTCCAGTCTGTAGTCGTGCAAAGATACTTTTTTCCCACTTAGCACTGGAAAAAATGTAGGGTAGACAATTTATGCATTATTCATCATCAATTGCAGTATGTGAATCCCGATCTTTTTGTACCACCTTAATGTTTTCCTGGTTGACGAGTAGTATGATAGCGTTTGATCTGTACTATCTACCCCTTTCATAAATTTATTGTATTCAGCAATAACTTTTGGTTATTTTCTAATTCCTCTTTTTTCGGCAATTTCTACTATTGTGGCGTCAAATTCGCTTGAGATTGTGATAACTTCTCTGTCTAACCATTTAGATACGCAGATCCCTTCTTTTGTAAACCTACTTAGAACTTCACTTTTTTTACATTTTTTTTAACCGCTGCATTTGATCTTAAAGGATTAGTGCAATAAGTGTTGAGAAGTAGAGTTCGGAATTGTAGAAGTTATCCACGTAAACAGAATGACCTAGTCCTAAGTGGTTTTTTAACAAACTGTTTACTACTTTAGCACTGTGCCCCTTCCCCCCGCATTTCTTTGATTTGCTTCATTCATAAACCATTAGATTTTGAGCGAAACCAGTTGGGTTGCTCAAGATATAGAACTTTACTGCAAACTTATGTCGCTTATTCTTAATATACTGTCTGAAGCGAACCATTGACTCGTAGCTAGAAAGTTCCTTTCCTGGATAAAATATTTGTTCCATTCTGCTATTGAAGTGGTCAATTATAGGTCGTATTTTTACTAAGTTATCATTTGGGTCAGAACCGCTGAAATTCATAGTTCTTATAAGAGCTAAAAATCTGTTTCGGCTGATGTGCATTGCAAATATATCTTGCTTGAATAGTAAGTCAGTTCTCCAATAGCTTCTGACATAATTTATTCGAATGTTTTGCATATGGTACAAGACTCCCAGAAAAATTATGAGTTCATTTTGGCTGATATCCTTCCACTCTCTGAGGAATACCGCTGTCCTGGTTGTTCCATTATTTAACAGCATAGGCATTCATTCTTTCCACTATAAAATCCAAAAATTCTGAAGTCAGTATTAGGCTGAAAAACCTTAATTCTGTATCAGAAACACCACTTTCTTATGTTTCTGCCCTGGAGTTATTCGTATATTCAATATGAATGTCGTCTTGCTCACCATCATCCGAACATGACTCCATCCATTCTTCCCCCGAACTGTTATCGAAGTCCCCGCCATCTGAATTCAACACTGATTCGATCCACTCGTCCAAATTTAGGTCAGACGTCTTTCTCCTTTTTCTTTTTGAAGTATCGCTATTCATTTTTATCCTACAAAAAAGGTACAAAAATAAACCCTTCAATTCCACTTAAGAAGTGTTACAAAAAGAATAATTACCTGTATAATAAACTCAAAGATGTTCAGGAATCACAAATAGGTAAACAAAACGAATAAACACTGTATTGCACAAGCGTGGAGATCAAAACTGAAGACTGTGAAGCCTAACAATGTCCAACACGAAGTGACACGTGACACGTGACACGATCCACGAAGAAAAACTAAAGGTTTAAAGGATAAAATTCCTCCAGAACAATTAGCCTCCGCTGCACAGATGAGTCAACGGCTGAAGGTTATAGAGATGCGTCTAAAATAATAAAAAGCATCACTTTGACACCAACTAGAGCAACTTCGACAAATCTAAATAAAATAAAAAAGCACATTCCATCTGAGGCCTTGGCTATTTTCGTTGAAGTAGATTTTAGTAGAAGACAATGGGAAATCCTGCACAATGCAAACAAGAATATATATCCTTGCTACTCTCTCGTAAAAAAAAGTGAAGAAGGATTGCTATCCAGACGAGCAATCTATGAGAATGACTGACACATGCGCGGAAGTAAAATTGCGGCTGTGTAAGTATTTGGAGTCAGTTTTGGAAACCATTTTTGAAGAAGAAAACATCCAAAAGGCATTTCATGAAGAAATGGGCCTATTGGTACACACAACAAAAGCAGGATTCGAAAACACTAAGGATGGGAACACATCTCGAAGATTCTTTTCTGACCCTGAAGCTGCTTCCCGAATCACTGGAATAGACAGGATATTGATCCATAAATTCAAACTGATCTTGGAAACAATTTCAGGTGGCCATGTGACTGACACAAAAAAAATTCGAATATTATACATTTAAAAGAGCTACTCTGTACATCCAGCTGCACGGGTGGCATCCAATGTCTCCCACTGTACATAAAATATTAATACATGGTGCAGCAGTGATTTTGCACTCTATTTTGTCAGTCGGGCAACTCTCTGAAGAGGCTGCTGAAGCCCGTAAGAAGCACTTCATACTGTATAGATAGAACTTCTCCCGAAAATTTGACAGAACTAAATGCAATAGACAGGCTTTTGCTTACGTCTGACCCACTACTAAGCAGCAATAGAAAACAACCACGTACGAAAAGCAAGTCATTCTGCTCGGAAACTTTCGGTGCCCTGATTCCTGAAACGGAGAATGAACAAATGGAACGCAGTGATGTCGAAGAAAATGATGAAAATGATGAAAACGATGAAAATTTTGAGACAGACTTGGATGATTAATTTATTTATGTTCTAAGCACTTTATTATTTATACATATCTGAATGAATTCAAAAAATAATTTTGGCCAGGTTTTTAGAGTAAATACTCCTATATGAGAAGTTTTTATGTTTTTAGATATTTCATGAGCTGACGGTTTATCAGCGTTTCCATTACCTTGGAAAGAAGGGACGTAAGTGGGTCTGTAGTAGGCGAGTTGGACGGGTTGGACAGATGCTGTTTTTCATCTGCTACGAAAGAGTCCTAAAGAGTAGAATCGATGAAAATGCTTACACTGTGGTCTTGCCAGCATGGAAGAACACCTCTTTAGAAGAAGGGGAGTTATAACATCTGTGTCAGCTGATTTGTGAATGTTAATATCTTTAAGAACTCTTGCTCTGTCTCATTAAAGATTCGACGCACTCAAATATAGGCGGAGACAAAGCACAATCTGGAAGTGTTGAGCTGGCTGCGGAGTGTGCAGCAAGCAGATTAGCCTTGTCCAAAGAGCTAACGGCTGGAATGTCATTGTAAATGAGCGTTGGGATAGGGGATGAGGCAGAATTTCTACTATATTTGACGAACGACCAACAATTTTTTCTACCTTTGGGACATTGTACTAGTTTTTGCTTCAGTTTTTAGTCGTATTGAAATTTCACACGTTGTAGTCATTCATGGCTCGTTTAAACTTTTTTCGGTTTTCCACTATCGGGTTGGTCTTAAAGGACCGAAAAAACATTTCTCTATCCCTGACAACCTGTTCACAGCTTGGAGTCGGACCATGCCTTTTATTTTAGTTTCATACTCTTCATCCGATGATGCTCTGAAGTATGCCCCAATTGGCTTTCTCCTACTGCCATACGGTTCTTTTAGAATCGTTTCTCTAACTGTGTGGTCGGTATACGAGAAATTAGCTGGTATGACACAGTTTTCCGATGAGCATAGAGGAGATAAAACATCGACCTTTTACTTTTTATAGTGAGAAGTTAAAAACACTCGTTTTAAAATATTCTTGTGGGCTCATTTACAAGCTGGGTCAAGTTATTTTCCCCAGCGGAGATATCAGCACACTGTTCTTCGGCCACACAGCCACACAGAATTGTCTACATTAAAATCGCCGTAATAATGATTTCAGTATGAGGACTCTGGGATACAATTTTTGTATGGAATCAGACAGCGCATCAAACTCGTTAAAGGTCGAAATGATTTCTAGTTTGGGGCTTCTGTAAAAAAAAAAACAGTGGTGGATGGAATTTTAACCACATTAAGTTGAACTCCGGGTTGTAATAGAGATAACATTGTGATGGAGTTTGGTAAGCTACATCACTACGCACGTAAATGTCAAGACTGCGGTTAGAGAGTAGCTCGTCGCCAGGTAGATCAGAATGATCTGAGAGGTGTGGGCGGCGATGTACATACTAAGTGCCAAAACAGCTGGTATGTATTTACAGACGTGGACGTACGCAGAAAAGTGATTACGTTTTAGCCAACGAATACTTGCTATATCTATTCTAAATTCCCGAGTCATATAAAAACGACAAACACAAATACCGTAAAGTAAAATTCAAAAATGAATCTTTTTTAAATTAAGTTACAAAAAACTTTGCTCCATGTATTATTATGTTCGCAGAACTAGATGAAAGAATTGAGTCCTGTCATGGTATACTAAGGATACACTATATTATTATAGTAAGACTTCCATACCCATCCTTCTATATGGTACAGAATAACGAACGTTAGCAAGAGCGGATAAGAATATTTTTGAACGCTTTGAACGCAGAATTTTTCGAGTGATTTTTGATTTCGTTTATGTTTGGCGAATGATATAAAACTACTAACTCTAGAAATGTGCCGTGAAGTTAAAACGGTTAGAAAAATGTACATCTTTTGCATAAAATGCAAGGCCAGGTAAACTGAATGATTTTTTAAAGATTTATTTAAAGCGTAGTATTCTACAGAAACCTAAAGTAAGAATTTTAAATATTTCAATATCGATTCGTAATTGAGACGATAGTTTTTATAATATTTTTCAAGCTCCATCCCAAATGATTCAAATTGTTAAAATAACGTGGCTTCAATAGTAAAAATATTCTAAGTGCTTTTGTTGAAAAATGAACATCCAGTAGACGCCCTTTTCTTACAATAAATTTCAAAAGGAAGGAAAGTCAAAAATTAACAACTAAGCAAAACAATGCTTATTTAAACAGAAGAGGCAATCGGGCAAAACCAAAAGATTACGCTTTTCTTCCGCAAAAACTTTCGCTAAATGACAATTTCTTGTGGCATAGGAAGTACGGAAAGCTTCCACACGATGGTTGTATAGTCCCCACAACTAAGTACAGATCCTGAATAAATTTTGTCATTTCCTCGAAATCAAGTAGTTACATCACTTCCAGTTGTCTAGCTTTAAAAGTTTCCCTCTTTTTATGGGTTGCGACGAATAATGTATTGCCATTATTTTGAATGTGACATTCTCTATTCCTTGCCAAATATGTCCCAGTTCTATTTATTTCCATCGTATTTTTTTTTTCTTGATATCGACAGAGCCAATGAAAATCACCTCGACGACAATTTAGTGCTAGGCAAACACACAGTAGATATTCCGTTTCAGAGATATGTTTTTTTTTTTGTGTACGAGTATGTGCATGCTTTTACTCCTTTCGTACTTTGATTGTACTCGTACGCATTAGTCCTGTTTAGATATTGAGCCCAATTCCCTTTCACATACACGAGCATGTTTAATACAAGTCTCAATAGGACGACACGTTTTTTACGCCGGTTTTGTTATATTATGGTATCAATTGTGTGTAAATACCAGCGCGAAAAATAAGCTAAGAAATAATATAAAAATCTATAATATATGGTGGTTCTTTCAAATGTACTTTTTCTAAAAATAAAAAAACAACAATCAAGAAATTCAAATCTATCGGGGAATAAAGGGTTTTCCAATAGGGACTTGACAACTTTGAATTTAATTTGTGAACGCACTCTTTCACTAATCATCAAACCGTCACTGTCAATTTATTCAGTAAACTCAACATTTTCATCATGGTAAAGTGCACGAACGAGCAACGTCTGCAAATTATAAAAATTTTCTACCGAAATTCGGAGTCGGTGACTGTAACTTTAAGAGCGTTAACTCCAATTTTCGGTCGTAATTCTCGCCCTAGTAGACAGGCAATAACAAGTTTAGTGAAAAAATTTGAGTCTACTTATTAATTATGTGATGTTGCCGTGTCAGTGAGATAACGGGTTGGTCGAAGTGTCGAAAATATCGCTGCCGTTCAGGCGTTCGTAGCATACGATCCAAATCAGTCAATTCCACGGCATTCCCAGGAATTGGGCATCGCTCAGACCACATTATGGCGTATTTTGCGTAAGGATCTTGGTTTACACCCACACAAGATCAAGCTGACTCAAGAATTGAAGCCGATGGACCATTTGTTGCGACGTACGTTCTCCAATTGGGTTCTGGAGAAGATGCGCCAAGATGATGAATTTCATCGCAAAATCATCTTCAGTGACGGATTATTTTTAGCCCGAGTTGGAAGATATGGACTTGGACGACATGTGGTTTCAACAGGATGATGCCACGAGCCACACAGCACACCCTACAATCGATTTATTGAAGAGTAAGTATGGTGAGCGTGTTATCTCAAGAAATGGGTGATTGGCCGCTTCGTTCGTGCGAGTTAACGCCGCTTGACTATTTTCTGTGGGGCTACGTTAAGTCATTGGTTTATGCCAACACGCCGACGACGTTGGAAGAGCTCAGAGCCAACATTGAACGCGAAATAGCGGTCGTTCCGGCCGAAATGTGTGGCCGAGTCGTTGAAAATTAGGTCATCGCAAACGTGCCCGCGGTGGCCATATGAACGAAGTCGAGTTCCATTCATAAATGTTTTGATTGTACTTCAAGATGTTAAAATTTTTTTGAAATATCTCAAATGCTTTGCGTTTTATTTAAAAAAAAAAGGTGTCAAGTCCTTATTGGAAAACCCTATATATATTTTTTGAAGATTATTTCTTACAAAAGTTGGCCATAACTGCAGCTACATGGTCCAATCTGAAGTTCCAATTTTCAAGGATGCGTTCGAGCATTACGAGTGGTGTTTGACCAATTACGAATAATGTTGGTCTCCAGTTTCTTAATCCTAGCCGGCTTATACACGGGCTTCAATTTCAGACAGCAAATAGTGCTTTATCATGGCACGAGAACGGACGCGATTCACAGTTACGTTCCGGCCGACCTCAGTTTTGAAGGAATATTAACCGATGATTCCACCAGCCCATAAGTACATCAAACCGCTGTTTTGTCTGGTTGTAATGAGAGCTCTTGAACTCCTCCGGGTTGTTCCGCATCCCAAATGTAGCTATTTTGCTTACTGACGTAGCCATTAAACCAGAAATGGTTACCATCGCTGAACAAAATTTTGGTCCAAAACATTGGGTCTCCTTGAATCTATTCAAGAGCCCAACGACTGAAACGAAGACGATTCGGAAGCTCGGTCTGCTTCACTTTTTACACGAATTGAATTTTGTTTGCTTTTAAACCAAGATCCTCACGTAAAATACTCCAAGTTATTGCATAGGACAAGGTGTTGAGAACAGCGCGAAATCAATTCATCACGTCATAGCGTACACTCTTCGATAGTGCCGCTATATTTTCTTCACTAGATGTGCATTCGGGAGGCCGATTATGTGGACCATTTGTGCTCTAAGCGGACGAAACACATTCTTCTACGAGGAATGATTTTCGTAATAAAACTGTATAATTTGTAGACGTTGTGCCGGGCTAATTCTCTCCATGATGAAATTTCAAAAAAAATATCATACCGGTGTGACACGACGCATGGGTTATCTCTCATGAAACCCCCACTGGAAAAAGTACTTCTAAAAGAATCACCCTTTAATTGTATAATTTGTTTCTTTGTTTGTTTACTTACCCGCCCAACTAAAAATGTTATTCATCAGAAAAGATCATATTGGAAATTGTCTCTTATTTCCCGTATCTATTGAGCAAACTTTCGACGCAGTTCTTATTCGGGTGTAAATGCAGATCAACGGTCAAAATCGTGTGTTAGCAATCCCCATTTGTTGACATCAGCGACGAATAATTAATTTAATTTCGAACTCTTTGGCATGCAGTGGTGATATTTTGGCGTTTTTGTTTTTTGCATTTGTTGGCCCTATATATCTTGGTAAGTTGGTTGACCCGCAACTGGACCACCTTCTTCGAAACGTCTAACAAGCGCGTGAATTCCGGACTCCGAAAAGTTATTATATTGACCGAGAAAATCACGAATCTAGCGAAATGCAACTTTCACAGAACGATCAGTTTTATTATAACTTTGAATAACATCCAAAACAAAAATTGCCATAGTTAGTATGACACTTGACATCCGTCAAAAAGATCGGCAGTGTAATTATTCAGTAAATGTAATTTACTCGCAACCAATATGTTGGCTCACTAAAGAGAATTTTCACTATAGAATAGATTTTATACTCAAAATCGGGAGGGGGAACTACACTCTCGAATCAGTCGTTTTAGTCAGAAGTCCTTCATCGTGAAGAGCATGAAGAGAATGTTAAAGCGAGCAGCATCCTAGCGAAACTACTTTCCGAATGCATAATTTATCTAACATGCAGGGTGCCTACCAATTCGGAGGATCCTGTAACAGTGAGCTTCAAAATTTTGCTGGTAAATGCTAAAGCGCGCTCGATAGGAAGGAGCTGCGCATTTTCATCCACATTCAGGGTGCTTACAACAATTAAACTTTTGACGGCAGGTAAACTCGGCCAGACAATATAGAGTAGACGACTACAATACAACTACGACTAGTTTTATAGATAAGAACAATGCTGGTGAATTGGACCATGATTGCTGATACAAGGTGCGGCCAATATACGATGACGGGTTAAAAAAAGGTCTTGTTGCCACTATTATGGCGCTTGTTGGTTGACTCAACAATCTCAATAATCCTGACATCTACTCACAGTTATATGCAGATGATGTAGCTGTACTGTCTCATGCAAATAGACTGTCTGCTCGAAAGCGCTGCTATCGACAATTGATGTACTAGAAATGGGCTCTTCTCAAAACTAAGGTAGCGAGTAGAAGCAGTTGTTATGAGAAGCAGTTCCAATATTTTAAGCTATCATCAGCGTAAGAAGCTAATTACTTGTACTTAAGTTTTATCCATATCGACTTATTCAATGATATCAGAGCTCTTGTTGCTGAAAAAATACAAAACCTTCTTTCCCTGTGCCCAAGACTAGTTTCGGAAGACTCTAAGCCAGGAAAAAAATATAGTCGGGCGGTAACGGATGGCTCCGAAACCTATTTATGAGGCGTCGCTGGTATTTTACTAGAGGAAGACAATACGACAACTTGCGTCTGTCTTCAAAAGTGGGATATACGCAATCATGATGGCAATCAACTAACAGGTGTTTCAACAAGAGATGTAGGACTTGAAAGATCTATTAATTTACAGCTGATGCACGCAGTGTTAGTATATGGTAACGGGTGTCATCCATGGATTTAGGAAATTTATCATGGAGCTCTACACAGCGAAAGAAAGTATCCAAATCGTCGAATTTTTCTACGAAAATACATGTTCAATCGAGGCAACGATGCGAAAAATTCGTGCCAATTTTATACAAAATCATGTACCGTCCAAGACGTGTGTGCGCAACATAATCAAACACTTTCAAGAGATGGCATCAGATGTGAAGATGTGAGATGTGAAGAAGCCGAAACGTGTTCGTCCCGCACGTTAAATGGAAAATACTGCCGCAGTAAAGGAAAGTTCCGAAAACCATCCAAACCCCTCCAGTCGTCAATGTTCTCAAGAACGTTACCTCTCCACCACACTGTGCGGAATTTTGACGAAATATTTGGATCTCTTTGCCTATAAGGTCCAATTAAAGTAAGAAATGAGACTGACGACCAGAAGCGCCGTATGTTCTCGGATTTGGATCTGGAAAACATGCACGCTGAAATTTTGCCAGAAAATCGTGCTTTCGAATGAGGCCCATTTCCACCTTGGCGCCTACATTAATAAGATAAATTGCTGCATTTTGCGCAACGAAAATCCACGAGTGATTCAGGAGATACTAATGCACCCAGAACGAGTAACTGTTTGGTGCTGTTTATATACCGGTAGTGTTTTAGGGCCATACTTCTTCAAAAATTAAACCGGAAATGGCATTACGGTCGATGGAGAGCCTTACTGAGATATTATAAACAATTTTATGTGGCCGAAGCTCGAGGACATGGATACGGATGACATCTGCTTTCAAGAGAATAGTGCTATGTGGCATAAAATTCGCAAATCAATCGAGTTATCGCACACGATATTTTCTGGCCGCATTTAGGAGACACCCATTAGCTGTCAAGTTCTTGCGAATTAACACCTCTGGGCTTTTTTGTTTGGCGCTATGTTGAAAGTAAGGTCTACGCCAATCATCCGCAAACAACTCAAACTATGAAAGCGAACATTGAAACTGCCATCGTCGAAATAGGGCCCCAATTTTATGAAAGAGTGATTTAATATTTTCAGGAACCGAAGTAGGAAGATATTGTATTCAATAAATACGAGTAATCTCCATGTGTCTAGTCTACTTTATAAATCAAGAAAAACTTCAGGGATATCTCAACAATTGTCCGTTTTATTTAAAAGCAAACCCTTCACCTCTTGTTGAAACACCCTTTATATTGTGAAGAATCGGTGGAGGAGGGCAGTATCCGCGTTTGTACCGACAGGCAATCTGACAATATTTTCTGAAGCTTTTCACAAGCTAGTATAAAAATATGGCTTTTCAAAACGCAGTCGAAAGGTCTTATCAGAATCTCAGATCACAATGGGATAACGGTACGCGCGATCGCTGATTAATTTGCAAACTAGGTTAGGTTAGGGTTTAAAAAAAAAATTGCTTTCATGTGAGTATAACTGAAAAATGCATGACTCTCCAGGATGTTGGCGAACCAAACGAATGAGCAAATTATGCCTCAAAGAGATCAAGGACTTCTATCTGCTCCTCAATAGGTAAGACAGTAGACTGCTTACTGGCGTCGTTATGGCAACTATGCTGAGCATAAGTGATGCAACATCCTGCACCGCTGGCTTTGAAAATGTTGACAACACCGCGGTTGGTAGGCATAGCAATCCACATTTTGCGAATATGAAGCTCGACCATACTCTCCATCCTCCTCAATATGAACGACATCAGACTGATGACTCTGAAGTTTTTGGTGAGATTCAACTTTTCTTTCCCAATTTAAGGTACAAAACCTAATCTCGTTGTTCGGCTGAGTTCCGGTATTTATGTCAGTGTCACGCTTAGAGTTAGAATTTCCTCAGAGTTGGCAGCAACTGAATACATACCATCGGTGCCAGACGACTTGAAATCATAAAGTATTTGCTAGCCTAATCCGCCACTATAACTAACGACAGATACCAGGTCACTTGCAGCTTCTGTAATAGGAGATGTTAGTGAGCTAGTTCTAATCAGTTTACCTTAGAAGGGAATCTGAAACAAGAGGCATACAGCCCCCACTTTCCTATACTTTCGACTCAGTATAGGTGCCGCCAGATCTTTTAAGTATTTTTGGTCTGACCGACTTCCCCCTTTTAAAGACTTCAACCGGGTGTTCCCATTTTTTCACAAGAAAACCGCTCTTCGAAGTCCGAATAACCTTTTTATATTCATTTTGCTTCGATCTCCGAATTATTTTTAAGTGACTTGACTCCATGGAATTTGGGATCTATATGCGATTTTCCGGGTTAGCGCATCGGTTACAACATTTGGTGAAGACACCATTCAGGTTCTGAACAGATTCCCCTACCTTTGATTTCGTTCTGAATTCGCCCCTGGATGGATGAACTTGACGAGCTCTTCCTTAAAGCATGTTCATCTGGTTTATGCGGATTCGTCCTTATCAACACCAATTGAATTCGATAGGTGGTTTAGTAAGTAGATGAATAATGATAAATAAAAGGTCTTATTACAGTTTTGCCTTACAAAAATATTATTTTACATAATTAGGAAAACAAAAACCAATCGAGGACATATTATGGTTATACTGTAGGTTACCATCAAAAATAACGATTAAGAAATATTTCAGTGTCCAGAAGTTTATTTAAAAACTGTCTACCACATGCATTGTAGATTTTCCCTTCGATACGAGTATTTCAAAATTTCATTTCATTCAGGAAGAACTATTTGAAAGCCAAAAAGTAACCTTCCTAATGAAAGGAAAAACAACATAAATTAAAAGAAAGCGTTTTTGAGACCACTTAGATTTTTCTATTGCCTGGTCGGAACTATCCTCTGGGTAATAACGCATCCTAAGGCAGACGCACATGCAAAAATCAACAAATGCGCTCCCATTAGGTTAAATTACCACAAATTCATCCTTTCAGGATTCTTCTGTTTTGGTAAAACTTGTGTTTAAGAGAAATGAAACATTTTTGTTGTTCGGACTTATTGACTATGGCATACCCTGAGTGCAAAAACCAATAGTTGGATTCATGTGTCAACAAAAACAAAAAAAAGGAAATGCTTAAATAAATCGTATGTTAAAGTCCATTAATTTTAGTGTATTGCTAGACTGTACGAGTATTAGTAGCAGCAATGGATATATTTTTGGCATTTGGAGTAAACGAAAAAAAAGGACTTGGGTTTCCTGCTGGTACAGCAAAATAGGTTTTTATGTCTTGCTGTGCAGTGGATTCATTTGTATAAATTTTCATGTATATAATCATGCTGCTCTTTATGAGGAATTGCTCTTGTCACGTGGGTGTCCCTTTAAAAATAAAACTGTTGAAGTTTTCAGTTTTAATTTCTATGCTTAGTAAACATATAAACGATTGGTGAAATAAGATTGGCATCATAGTGTCAATATCCCTCGGTCATGCCTACATGTAAGCACTCATTTTCTTTTTTTCAGAATGGAGCAATCAGTACAAGAACTAGACCGTAGTCCGGACACACACAGAGGTAGTGCTCTACGGCATTGTCATCGCTTTCATTTTCCGTGGTCCCATTGTGGTCTAGGACCCAGACAAGGCTCAGAATGTAGCCTTCGGATTGCTTTCAGTGAAGTCTTGCATTCTAGAACTAGCTTGAAAATAGTAAGGTGGTTCAGCAAAACCTTAAGCGCAGCTTTGCTGTCGATAAAGATGCAAATGCCTGGCCCTTTCTACTGATTATTCACAATAGAGTTTGTTGCCATCGGGATTGAGTATTTCTCCGCTTGGAAGACAGATTCAAGTTTCATTAACATGGAGTGGAATCGAACGTTGTCTCCATCCAGAAAGACACCAGCGGCGCAACCTAACTCGGTTTTTGGAGTCATCTGCGAAGACCGGACTACATTCCTTTCCTGACATTTTCCACCACAGGAGTTCTGGAGCCACTGCATCAGACGGCATGTTTATAAGAATAGAGTCAAAAGACAGTCGGCGCTGTGGCCGAAGTAATCTTGTCGACGTGTTTCAGCTTTCTGAATTACATACACATCTCGACACAGCTCAAAGAGTCCGCGGTTTTATCTCTCCTCCATTCGACATCCTCGCATAGAAGAGCAAATATTTGGCGTAAAATTTTCTTCTTACAGTGTGCAATATCTGCTCTGTTTCCTGCTTATCATCCAGCATTTAGTCCAGAAAGCAGAACTGATGAGGTCAATGTCTTGTACAGCATGTATTTCGACTTCCTAGTTAAGGGTTTTGAACCTAATTGTTTCGCCAAATCGAAGTATTGGCAAATTCCTAGAGTTAACCTTAGCCGAACCGAACATGTACTTGGTTTAGTTCTCATTTACTTCAAGTCTAATGCGTTTTACTTGTTCTTCAAATGCCGTAAAAGCCTCCGCTGGGAACGACCGACGATGTCAACACCAACTGGAGATAGTACTTTACGTGCTTACACATGTCATAACCGCGTATCCTTTCCAGCATAGGATTGAAGAAATGACATGACAATTCATCTCCTTACCGAAATCCGCTATACGTTTGGAATAATTCGGAGGAATGGTTTCTAAATTGCACTACGTATTTTCCATGACGTTGCATAGCTGGATCAGTTTTTCTGGGATACCAAATTTAGCCATCGGCTTTACTATAGAGATGAAGACCCTGAATGTTGTCATATGCGGTTTTGAAGTCAATGAAGTGATGATAAGTATTGGCTGATAGGCGTTGGTTTTTCCAAGATTTTTATAGTGTTGGAACTTCACGGATCTGCCGGGCCAGAGTATCGTACGTGTAGATTAGTGATTGTACGGCTTGAGACGGTCACATAATACATGAGATAGGTTCGGATATGATTTGGTGGCTGTACTAACCCCTTCCTTATTGACTGGATGGTTCTCTTCTTGACCTATCGTTCTCTCTACCTGATGTAGTGTTACCAGCTAGTCCATAGTCATCTCGGTTGATTCGTTGATGATGTCACGAAACTGGTTTTATACATATATCGTTGGCGTTTGTGGATGGTGAATACACAGCGGATAGTCACTCGTTCAGGCGCTCTCTAAAGGCTCTGTCTACTCCATCGTTGCTTAAGTCTGGTACTTTGAATTTCTTGTTCTGTGTGGCTCGCAGCTTCTTCTCGGTGGATAGCCGATATCTGAATATCTGAATGTGGCTTCAACAAGGATAATAAAACGGCGATCGAAGTTTTTAACTTTGAATTCTTTCACATATTCTGAATGTTTGGATGCTGGATGTTTGTCGCGATTTACTTGCTTGACCATCTGGAGAGCGCCAGCTTGCTATGTGGATTCGTAGTTTTGCAAACCTAGTGCTGCTTATTACAGAATTAAAAGCTACTGCAAAAACAATAAGCCGAAGCCGATATCTATTGTCGTATCGTGAAGGCCGTGCAGTTGAAAGCAGTGCGAAATCGATAGAAATTAAGAAAAGTCAATGAATGAAAAAAGTGCCAACGTAAGTATTTTCTTCAAGAGTTTTTAAGTTAATAAAATCGAGGCGAATTAGGTAGAAACGTAAGAAAAAAGGTTCTTTCCAGTTGAATGACGAATGAAGTTGAAGTTGAATGTTCTTATTTTTGGACATGGGAGCTCACCGATAGGGAAATCGTGCTTAACTGAGTAAGGGGTTGTGGCGTACACCCATTGAAATGTGATTTTTCTTATTTTTAAATAATAATAAAGCAAACCTAAAAAACTTCAACTTTTGTGTGAACTCACCATCTCACCAGCAACAAGCTGCTAAGAAAGAGTAGTTTAATTGATCCCTGAACATAGCTTTGTTTATACCAATTATCTAAAATTTAGTACACAGTGTCAAATACTTAAAGCAAAGCTTGTGTGGAAATCTTTCTTTTGCTCAGACCAACTCGATTAGTGCAGAAGATCGGAAAGTGAGTTTTTTTTACCTTTTTTTTTGTATAATACTTTACCGATTGTTGAAGTGATTGCATACAGATAAAATAAGTCTAAATTAATTAATTTTGAGAAGCAAATCTATCAAACCAGGTAAAAATGTAATTCCATTTTGTCAATTAATAAATTAATAAAATCTCTGTATTTCTGCAGAAAACTGCGGATGACCAATGGTAAGGAATACCGTGGATGGACCAATATTCCACATTTTACCGCATGTCATCCGCAGTTCCTATAAGCTGATAAAATTTACAAAATGTTAAATAACAAAAACACAAAGGAAAATGCACTCAAGCACGCATATCACACATCGAACGACATACATACATATATCAAAAATTCAACAAATATTACAAACATCAAAAATTAGCCTGCAACAAAACGCTAGAAAAATTAACCTATAAATATAAATCATATAAATCAATTCAGTGTATCAATTTTATAGTGTCTTATCAATCATTCAGTTATCAATCATTCAGTTTGTTACTGTTCAATGTTAAAGATGATTTACTCTTATTCAACCAAGAGGCAAGAAAAAGCCACATTGGTGGACATCGGCACTGGGACTGCTCAGAAACGCCTGCAGAAAACTTTTCAACGCAGCAAAAAGCACAAGAAAAGTGACTGATTGGGACTCTTACAAAGAATCCCTCAAATTATACAAAAAATAACTGAGGAAGGCAAAGCGACAATCCTGCAGATCATTCTGTGACAAAATCACAGAAACCTCTGAGGCATCGCGGCTAAGAAAAATACCCTCGACATATCTAGCTGTTTGAAAAAAATCGATGGCTCTTCGACAACCTCAAGTGATGAATCACTCAACCTGTTTCTGGACACCCATTTTCCAGGTAGCTCCCAACTCGAGGCCAGTAGCAGCCCAAACAGGCCTACTGTAACCGTGACCAAAATTCATGGTCTGATTACGAGAGACAAACTGCTCTGGGCGCTGCATAGCTTCAAACCATACAAGTCTGCTGGTCCGGACGGTATTATACCTGCCGAGCTACAGAGGTCCTCGGATATTATTCTACCAGTGTTGGAAAATATTATGAGGAGCTGTGTAGAACTTATCCACATTCCACTGTTATGGAGAGAAGTCAATGTAGTATTATTCATTCCCAAAGCTGGAAAATGTTCTCATGCAGTCCCAAAGGACCTCAGACCTATAAGTATATCATCATTCCTTCTGAAAACTTTAGAACGACTGATTAATATCCATATTCGAGCTAAAGTTGATCCAAGACTTCTGCCTACTGTAAAGGAAAGTCGGTGGAAACACCTTTGCACTCTCTGACTAGCCACATCGAACGATCCCTACAATATAAGGAGTACACAATAGTTGCTTTCCTAGACATAGAGGGCGTCTTTAACAACGTCAACACATCCGCAATCACGACTGCGCTGTCAACTCTGCAGGTAGACGGCTCACTTGGGGAGCTGATTAGTCTAATGCTAAAAAGCAGGATAATTAACTCTAAACTGGGTGAGACTTCTGCTAAAAGATATGTCAGTAGGGGTACGCCGCAAGGCAATGTCCTCTCTCTACTTCTCGGGAACTTAGTACTTAACGAACTACTGATATACCTGGAAGCGGGTGGTAGCAGAGTGATTGCCTATGCGGATGACGTTGCCATAGCCGTGTCAGGAAAACATCTAAATACCATTAAAGAACTCCTCCAAGTAAATCTTAACAGATTAACCCGCTGGGCAGATCGCTGTGGATTGGGAATAAACACCCATAAAACTGATCTTGTCCTCTTTTCTAGGAAATACGAGTATAAAATTCCAATCATAGACCCTCCTCCAATAAACGGTACCAGTTTAGCTTTCTCCGATACAGCAAAATATCTGGGTCTCATTTTTGACAGGAACTAAACTGGAAACCTAACATTCAAGAAAGAGTCAATAAAGCTACAATAGCTTTATTCTCTTGCAAGAAAGCCATTGGGAACAAATGGGGCCTTCAACCTCGCATAACCCACTGGCTATACATCTCGGTCATAAGACCGATACTTACTTACGGGGTGGTTGTCTGGTGGACGGCCTTGGAAAATGCAGTCAACCGCATTAAATTAAGCAGAGTCCAAAGAACAGCATGTCTATGCACAAGCGGAGCCTTGCGGTCTACCCCCTCTGCGGCATTAGATATTCTGCTTCACTTGACACCCCTCGACATTTTTAGCAAGCAAGTAGCTGCGACTGCAGCTATTCGCCTTAAAGCGACTAAACAGTGGACAAATAATCCATTTGGCCACGCCAACATTCTTAATGCATTAGGAATCCTCACAGAGAACACCGATTACACTATACCTGAACTTTGGTTTGACAAAAACTTCCATGTAAGCTTCCCCTCTAGATCATTCTGGGAGGAAGATGCTTTCATGGACTACAAGTCAATCCATCTCTACACAGATGGATCTAAAACCGACAGCGGAGTTGGTGGCGGTGTTTTCTCAGATAAGCTAAATCTAAGCCTCTCTTTCCGCCTTCCAAATCACTGTAGCGTGTTCCAGGTGGAAATTTTGGCTATTAAAGAAGCTCTGTCCTGGCTGAAGAAAAACGTGATATCTGCAAAGGATATCCGCATATTTTCGGATAGTCAGGCCGCCATCAAGTCCCTGGACTCGGTCTCATTATATTCTAAAACTGCCCTTGAATGCCGATCATCTCTCATGGAGATGGCAGAGCAGTTCAACATTCACCTTTGTTGGGTGCCGGGCCACAGAGACATTCCAGGGAACTGCAGAGCCGATGTACTCGCCAAAATTGGAACCACTCTACCTATCCTACCAGACAAAGGTAGTATAGGTATACCAATCGCTACGTGCAAACTAACACTAAAGCTAGATGCCAATAAAAGAACGGACCTTAGGTGGACTGCTGGACAAACATGTCTAGCGACCAAACAGATCTAGCCAAGGCTGGATCTGAGTCGATCTAAGTGTCTGATCCTTTTAGATAGGAAACATCTCAGCGCCATAATAGGTGTCATTACCGGACACTGCCTCATAGGCAAGCACGCAAGAAGGCTTGGCGCCTTTACTAACGATTTCTGTAGAATCTGCATGGACGAGGAAGAGGAGGAGACAATCCCCCACTTACTCTGCACATGCCCAGCTCTCTCTCAGAGAAGGAAGCTTCATCTAGGAGCTTTCTTCTACAACGACCTAAACGATCTAGAAAAAATAGACGTTAACAGTCTCCTACGCTTTATTATAAGCTCAAACTGGTTCCAGTAGTAAGAAGATCATAGATCTACGTGGCATCACAATGGGCCAATAGGCCTAAGTGGGTTGGTATTTCCAACAGCCACTCTTACCTAACCTAACCTAACCTAAAGATGATTTTCTTTAAAATTACCTGTTCACTTTTCTTTAATTGAATACATATGTATGTATATAACTATTCATAATTATTCTTATAATCTTAATCTTAATCTATAAAAAAGCTAAATTAACCTACATTTGTGAATTTGATAAAACCACCTACTACCTACCCTACTGTAACAAATTCTAAAAGCCTAAGAATTAGCGTAAATTATTGTAACTTTTTTTTTTTAAAAAATCAAAGCAGGATGGGATTTGTGCACAAATTTCGACGCTGCAGGAACATCATGAACATGCAAAACAGTGAGTACAACTTTGCTTATAAAACTTAATTCATTGGCTTTTGATATAGACAATAATTTCATACTTATTATTTTTTACCTTGATGTCATAAACACATATACTTATACTTACTTTAATAACTACATAATTTTAACTTACTTAATATATTATCTTATATCTAACAAATGAAGTGAATCATATACCTACATATACATATACTTAGACTTAGGTAACCAGAAATCGAATGTAAAGAATTTTATTTTAAATACAAAATAGTTTTCATGTAATCATGAGTTAATAAATATTTCGTTTGTTGAGATATGTGATCTGATTAGTGTTCGTGAAGGATGATCGTTAGAGTTAATCTTACTGCAATCCAGAATCTTTGTAATTTATGAAATTATAGTTCAATATTATGAGCCGGATACAATTGTAGGATTTCGCCTTAAACCAATAAGGACAAGCTGATTTATATACCTCTTTTATATTTCTTACCCAAATTTCGAACCATATTTGCAATAGCCTTATGATGCGTATTCAAAACGCAGGAACTAAGCCCCTTTTTCTATCTTCCCTTGTCTCACCTCTTAAAAGTGAGAATATCTGTAAACATCTTTTGGCATGATTTTTTTTTTGTAGACCAGAAGAAAAGCAGCAAGTACCCCCCCACCGACGAGCTAATTGCCGTGCATCCGCTAGCATGCCAACCGTTGCTTCAATGTGAGAATTGTTTTTGACACACCACCCTCTCACACCTATTTACTTATTATTACACTACAGGGTAAACATTACCTTGCTGGGATCTGATAACGAAAGGATTGAAGAATTCTTTGATGATCGTTTGACAAAGCAAAGGATGACTTAGCTCTAAGCTTACCAATATATTTAAAATGCCAAGAGCACGAAGGGATTTTATTCGTACCTTTTAGAAGATAAAGTGGTCGATTTTTATTTGTCAATGTTTAGCTTCAACCAATTTTGGATACAGCAAATAGAAAACCTGTCGAAATCATCTTGACTTAATACTCAAGTGGGGATAACCACACATGCACGTGCACACCACAGCACGTGTTAAGTTTTTAGGAAAATGCGACAGAGAGAGAAAGAAAGATTTTTAGACTCAGTGGTAATTTCGCTTCATGTGGGGCATCCAACATTTAATGGGGAGACTAAATTAATTGTGCAATTGGACTTGTTGTTGCATTTTAGGCAACTCATCTTACGTGATTGATTGAAAAAAAGAAAGGCTTTCGATCGCGGCTGGTATTGAACGAACAATCCGATTTGAAAGCCAGTACACTAACTACCACTTGGGGCACGGGCACCCAGTGAGGGGAGATGGCTTACCAACATCATTTACTACTAGAACTAAAAAACAGGTGGTCGTCTAATAAAATAGGAGAGGTGACCGGGAGAATGACGCTGTCACTGGTGCGTTCACAAGTATTGGAACAGGAGCAGTAAAAATGGTTTTATTCGAGAATGAGAAAAAAATCTATCAGTAAGGAGGGATTCATTCATTCATTCATTCACGTCGACGACTCGGATGGAATGTCGCAATAGACAGCTATAACTTTGAGGTAGTCAAGGACTTTGCATACCTCGGCTCCGATATTAAATCTGATAATAACATTATAAGAATCACTCCTGCCAATTGGTCTTTCTTCTGCTTAAGAGGGCAAATGATTAATAAGGCCTTTTCAAGAAGCACTAAGAAGACTCTATATAAGACATTCATTATCCCAATTATACTGTATGGTTGCGAGTATGGACGTTACTATGGAGAAAGGCGGACTTTACAGCAATGTCGTCCCTATCAGAAAAGTGAGCATCAGTCATTTGAGATGGCCAGGATGTATAGAGCGAACTAACGCTTCCTTTCTAAGAGTCATCGATTTCTACTCCGAAGGACGACGTAATTGGGGAAGATCTCACCTCAGGTGATGCTCACAAGTAGAAAGGCCTCAACCGTATTAGAGAGCCTAACTGTTGGTGGCTTACTGCTAAAAGGAAAAGAAGAATTTATTGTAAATTACCAAAAGTCAATTGTTCCTCTAGAATCAGTCATTGTAGTCCTTCTCATGTTAAAGTGTCGTGTCGAAGTCATTACTTCGGTTTGCACGATCCATTGGGGAAAGCATACTGTCGGTTTATTTTTCAAGCGTTATCCCTGCATTCGCTGGGAGAGGAATCAATTCATTTAAATATATTTAAAATCGGTCATAATCATTAGATTACAGTTGGTATCACCAAGCTATTATAGAAGGGGACCTCAACCCATAAGCCTTATCAAATATCAGGGAGAATCCTTTTTGTGTTGAGTTATTGCGTTTCCTTTCAAATTCTCTTATTGGTATGTCTGCCAGCATTTCATAAATCAATAACTGTGTGTCCTAAGGTTTATTCGTAGTTTTTCGAAAAAAGTTCGCAAAGCGAATTTCCTGCGTTTTCAAACAGTTGTCCATTAGCAGGAATATACCTCGTTAGTGTCAAAATCATCTCAGAATTTCCCCTAAATAAACTTTTAAATCGCATACAATTTGTGTTTATATTTTTCACTTTCAATAAATTCTTTACTTCTTCACTCAACCTGTCAAATTGCCTACGATGTCCTAGTAATCACATCAACAGGTTGTCCACAAACATTTTTACTGCAATACAATTTCACTGAAGTGAAACTAAAGTTAAACCAAATGAATGGCTTATAAGGGGCATGAAGCAATTTAATTTTTCACATTTAATTCGACAAAGCGTGAACAAGCAAAACTCTATCCAACAAGCTTCATTTTATATCTTTGTCATGAAAAATTTTATTGATTTCTAAGGCTAAAACTAAAAAGAAAAATTTCATTCCAGTTCAACGCCTACACGAAGTATAACTCCACTTTCTTTAAATCACTTTTTCGAAAACCAATTCCACAACAAATGGTGGTTTCGAAACGATTTCTTACACTTCATTTGTCTTGCGTTGGTGCTGATATTGGCTTTACTTTACACGAAAAGGCACTTGAAAGATAATTTCCATAAACTGTTTATGAATTTGAGATTTTTGTTGATTAAGGTCGGCATCTACTTTTGTATATACAGTAAATAACTACACTTGAGTGTTCCATTTTCTTCTTATCAAATTTAATGTTAATAAATAAGTGTATCAACAAAGTTATATCTAAAAAAAACGGATAGAAGACGACGTTGAACCATATTTTTTGAGAGCCATGAGGACCAGAAATGAAACTATCAAGAGGTATATTTTTCTAAGAAGTATCGCTTAACCAAAAAAAGTATAGGTAAATACTTCGAAGACAACTACGAACGTTTAAGTAATTGCAAAACAATCTGAAATGTGATCATGGAAACCCCATGATAGAGCAATAGTCGCTGCTGAGAATATGGAAGAACTTTTTTGTAAACAAGTGAAAAGTTTACTGTATTTTAATGAATCCCTAATGTATACAATCTAAATAGCATTTTGCCTGTTTGGTGCAAAATCAGGTCTACTAAACTGTTGAACATATTGAATGGATTCCAAAAACCATTTGTCAATAACCTAATTAAACCTATCTTCTCCTCGCTGATTGCAAGAGTGGGAAGCTCAAAACACTATGCCGCTAAACAGCGTTTCCTCTACCGTCACGTTAGAATATCATACGCCGATCTATATGTGGATTGAATGATGCTTAGTTGCAAATATACGAGATGCGAAAACCAGAACCCGTCCGATTAAACTTAGCATGCATGCAGTATATTAGAGCACACTGCAGGTGATATTTGCTATTCCGAAGTTCTATGGATAGCTGCAAATCTTTATCAGTCCAAATGATTTTCTTGCTTGTAGATCAAACTAGAAACGAACATAACCCTAGAGGACATTGCCAGATAAAATATCAAAAGCATCGGGATGCACTGTTACCAAAACTGTGTTCGATAACATATCTTCGTTATTTGTGTTTATACCTCGCTCGTATTAATAAATATTTATCGAATTAGTACTGAAATAAACCCGGTTTGCTTTGAAAAACAGATGGTAACTTCAACACCACCAATTGCAAGTAAAGGCTGGAAACGCTGTAAATTTCTACCATTTTGTACTGGGATCATAGTGATCTCGGGGCAAGTAGAAATATCCGTATCAGAGGCCGACAATTGTCGGAGGACAGAACAATAACAGTTAAAAAATCCGAAATAGATGACGTTTTACGCCAACTTAGTGGCGAAATGTCGGACACAGGGCCTGGTAGTTCTAGTTGCCAACGAAGGCACAGCAAATATTTATATTATTAAGAAACTGAACAAAATAAAAGATGAAATTGACCTCTGCCAGTCACATAGCATTGCACAGGTTAAATACAAAAGGTTCTGATGAAGAGAATGGCTCCAAAATGCTATAGTCGCTGGTTTTTAATGTAAACACCTGTCGGGAAGACTTAAGTTCACAGGATGCCCATACATCCACGGGAGCAAGAATACACCTTGCCGATCTAAAACCTCTTACTGCTCTTAGGGTCACAGGACCCAGTACTTATTGCAACTCTACATTGGGTCAAACCAACAGGAACACCCATCCCGCGATTTTGGGTTTAAACCACAGCCACCATAACGCTCTCATAAGGGGACCTACCTCTAACAAGTCAGGCCTATGACCGGCAACTTGTAACTGATCATATCGTAGCAACCTTCGGTAGCGTCATCTGAAGATGTTTACGATAAGACCAGTACTTTGCTCTGCCCCCACTTTTTATTAGACAACGTCATTGATGGGGAAACTTTAATAATTGGGCGAGGGCCCTCAAAATGCTATAAGCCAAGGGGAAAAGAAGGTATATGGAACAACTTCGATGAAAGATTCTAGAGAAATGCAAACATTTTTATTGTTTCGAGATGGCAGTAAAGGACAAATGGAAAGCCTTTCAGCGTATACTGTGCAAAAATGAGCAATAACACAAGTGATTGATAAAGAAGATGTAACACGAATAAATCCATCTAATACTACATATGTATGTGCATTTCTTTTTTTTTTTGCCATTTTATCATTGAAAGATTGACGCCACAACAATGACAATTTATTTCCAAAATTTAAGCTCTGCTCGACAAACGAGGAAACATGTGTTGAAGAGAATTCAAATTTATCGATTCGTTATCGTTCGAAGCAACCTAGCTGTTGTTCTTCCACTATCTGCACAAGTCTGCGTAAAGCGCCAATTGCCTCAAGAGCAAACTCCGCGTGACAATTCAATTCGTCGGGTGTTCAGTGATTGTACTTCAAATCAACTGAAAGTTGACCCAGTTTTCTACCGTAAAATTTTGTTCAGTAACGAGGTTAATTTCTGGTTAAACGGCTGCACGAAGAAGTAGAATTGCAGTACTTGGAGCGAGGACAACCGTCAAGTGCTTCACAAGATGCCACTGTATCCAGAAATATGAAGTACAAGTTACTCTTAATAGACACAGGTACAATGCGATCATAAAGGATTATTTGTTCCCAAATTTATGCAACATCAATGTGGAAAAACTGTGGTTCGAGCATGATGGTGCTCCACCCCATATTGCCAATGAAAACATCGATTTATTATAAAATACGTTTTGATAAAAGAATCATTTCAAGAAATGGATCTATTGGCCACCAAGTTCGTGGGATTTTATGCCAATGATTTTTTTTTGTAGGGCTACTTCAAGTCACTAGTTAGGGAAATATGCGATGTACTCCGCAACTATTTAATAAATCGTCATCAGCTTAATTTATTTGCGTTTTATTTAAACAAAAATGACTGATCCTTGACAAGAAAATACGCTTTACATTGCTATCTTGCACCTAGTCAGGATAACTAAACTTGAATATACTCGTATTTGAATGCCACAAATATTTGCCTTTTGGCCTCTTTTTCGAACTCGAGCATCTGTTACTATTTGAAACAAAGTTTCAGACAAACATCTCAGTCTGTTTTCCCGTCATCAATGGATGTTGTTGGAATAGGGTAGACACTGACTGGCATCAACTTGGCCATGCCCAATATTGTAACTGTTACTAGACATCAACAAATGATAGCCACCATCTTCTTCTGGTTGTTTTCCATCCGGACGCGACTGCGACGGAATGAAAAAAACAAACTGTACCTGTGCTAATTTGGCATTTTTGAAGTTCAGGTCGATAAAGATCTCCAAGAATATATCGGGTTTTTGGAAAATAGATGGCGCGGTAACTAACCTAAGCTACTGTAACAGTAAGCTAGCAGCTACTTCCAAAAGTAATTTGTTTTTCTTTTTTTTAAAGAACTTAACACCCAAGTGAGTATGAATAACTTATAAAGCCTCAGCATGTGTTAAGTTTTTTGGAAATTGGGATAGAGAGAAATATGTTTGGGCTCAGTGGTTATTTTGCTCCATCCAACATTTAATGGAGAGACTAAATGCTTAGTGGAAGTTGGCTTGTTGTTGATTTCTAGTCAACTACTCATCTTAATTGAATTTTGTTAATTGAAAAAATGAATGTATTTCGGGCGCGGTTGGGATTTGAACACCGAACCTTCCGATTTGGAAGCTAGTTCACAACCACTTGATCCACGGATATCCACTTAATCAGTATCAGGTGGAGAGAGTGATAGGGCAAGAAATGAACCCACCCACCAGTAGAAAATTGGTTGGCTCAGCTATCAACAAATTGCAGGAGAAATGTCTGATGGTCTACCAGCGGAGCATTTCAAACATCGAGCTGATGTTTTGGTAAGGTGCATGCACCAAATCATCAATCAGGTTTTATCCGTCAAGAAAGGATAGAATAGTCTTGTACAGTGGCACAGCAGGGATGGAATGTAGCATATAAGAACCTATCCGATGTATTGTTTGAACTTCTCAAGCCTTTCTGGAAAAGACCAACGAATTTCAAGTCGAGACTCATCATCTTCTCATTGACTTCAAGGATGCATATGACAACAATCACCGGCTTTACACGACGGGGCGATGACCGAATTCATGATGCCGGCGAAGCTGATCCAGCATGATGCTGGAAAACACGAGGTGTAATGTGCAATTTGAAAACAGTTCACCGAACTATTCCAAACCTCTACCGGATTTCGGCAAGGAGACACATCGTCATGTGATTTCTTCAATCTAGTGGTGGAATAGATAGTTCGCAGGGCACGTGTTAACAAGTAAGAAAAATCTGTCCAGCCGCTGGAATACGCCGACGACGACAACAACATTGGAGCCGTCATAGAGGCGTTTACGGCAATAGAAAAACAACTGGATGAAGGACGCCCGGGATCGAAGAAACAGGAAGGCTGCTGCGTCTCAGGCAGGGAATCTTCACGGATCGGAGGCACGATAACTATAGTAAATAAGTACGTTTTGCTGCTATCGTTTTCTTAGTGTCGAGACTTCGGTAAATGTGCGTACTTTTTACTAGATGTCATTTTGTTACATCCGCTGTTAGTTTTACTTTATATCGCTCGTGCATCAGCTAACATTGCGCTGAGTATGTTAAAACTGGACGAATGGACGTTGTGTATAACAAACCCTTAATTCCTGTGAAAAATTACTTAATAGTCTACGGCCCATTTAAGCCACTGTACACTGATTTTGTGTGCAACATAATATTGTACCTTCCAAATAGATGTAAGGAATTGAGCTTGCGGCCTTGGAAAGGCGACAAAGCAGATACTCGTTCTTAGTACGACTGATTCATAACCCGACTGGCTATCATCACGTTGTTGCTGATAAAAGCGCTGTCATCAGAGAAATTAAGGGAATTTGTTTTAGTTGGTGACAATATTTTTAGTTTAAAAATATATTATATATTTAAAAGCGTGCTATTTTTAATAGTTCTTTGACATCCACAAGAAAATCACTTCCATATCATTTAAACTGACTCGTATTTTTGAAATCGTTCTTCCGTTCGCGAAAGATATAGACGACTTTTAGTCTCATAATGGGCCGACCGAGTTCGTTATTTGTTGTGTTGTAGATAAATTTCGCACCACATAACATACACATGACATGCCGCAAGATCAACTATGGATCAATGTGATGTGCGCACAAAAGAAACTGTAGCTACTGTTTGCGAAAACATCTCGACCCACACAAATATAAGATCCATGAGTTTGCAGACTAAGCTCTTTAGCAGTTTGGAGTCGACCCTTATTTTTATGAAAAATGCGTGTTAAATAGCGACAAACACTCTTGGTTTAATTGCTGTTTCTGGATTGAGGCGAATCCAGAAGAGACTAACGAAACTCAAATACACACACGAAAGTCAACTTTTCGGCGTTGGGTAATTTTTATTTTTTTTTATATGAGGTTGAAACTCGCGTTTCAATCAATGTTGGGCATATACTGGGAAATGATCAGTGCTTCTTACTTTGAAAATATAAGGGACATTGATATCGACCATAATGATATTTCTCATACTTCACATGAAGCCATTGACTTACTGAGGACTCGATATTGTGCAATTTAGAGCCACTAGGTGAATTGCATGCTTATATGCCCTAAACTATTTTTGTCTTAGAAGCCAATATTCGGCACTTAACTGATGACAAAGAGCTCCATAATCTCGAAAGAGTAGTCCAAAACTGGACTGACGAAATATCCTTCGTCAAAAACAGGCGATGAAGCCATCTACCTGAAGTTATGTTCACAACATAATATCATGAGCCATTCTCCAAAATAAATAGAGATTTTTGAGGCAAACATAGTTTAGAAAATAGTTTTAACATACATATTGCTGTTAAGACGACCTGATATTGTGGGTTGATGGGTCAAAAATCGTGCTGGTATTTATATTCAAATAGTTAATTTGATTTAACATATTTAATATGAGTTAACATATTTGCAACATAAAAGATCTGAAATATCAACAACGAACATCATTAAAAGTGCCACAATTAATATATCCATGAATGATGAAATAGTGCCTGAAGCGCTGGGTTCTCGATGTTACAACTCTAAAATGTAGTAGCCTGCCTTAATGCCCTTCAGAGCCTTATCAGCGGCAACAAGGTCGGATAGTCGTGGGAAACAAGTCATGGTGCTGTTGAAATTAACGAAATACGAGTATATGATCAAGATGTATGCTGAAAGGCTTTTATCGTGCCCTACCGCGGTATTCCTAACTCAAACCCCAACAAAAGGTAGGAAGAGAAGGAATATTGTACATTAGGTACAAATGAGAAAAACCTTTAAATATGTCATAGATGTGTCACGAAATAGAACTGAGGTGATATCAAGAGGCATTTTAACTTATTTTTCGGAGACTATCGTCGTAGATATCACCACATAAAATAAACCTGTATTTTCCTTCCGACTACTATGATACCTGAGGACAGAATCCAAATCCTCGGCTGGGGACGTCTTCGTTTTTAAGGAGAGGAAAAGAGCGCTTATGATGCCTTTCTTCGTCTTTGGGGCGATCGTAAAGTTGTATTAATAATATCAATAATACACGTTTTCGATCAGCTTGCTAACGATAATTTAGCTCCACCCGCTTCTTTTTAGCTAAGTTCGTTCTTTAGTATGCTATAAAAACCATAAAACGTAGGTGCATCATACATATACATACAAATAAAACAGGTATTTGAAAATTGTTAAACGAACCATATTATACTATAGGGTCCGCCATCTAACGTTTTTTTTTTCAACTAGTGCTTATTTCGTGAATGATAACACTTAGCTCATGTCTGATTTGACAGATAATTAGTCTTATCCTTCCGCTGATATGGAATATGGTTGTGTATACGCTTGAACAACGCTGGGAACGTGGGCCTGAGATCGACTTAGAGAAGATGCCGATTTTGCCAAAAAAATCATCTTTTCAGATGACGCTCATTTTGATCTTGGTGGGTATGTAAACAAGCAAAATTCTCGCATTTGGGGCACAGAAAACCCGCACGCATGCATTGAAAAGCCGATACACCCAAAACGAGTCACTGTTTGGTGCGGATTTTGGTCCAGAGGCATAATTGGGCCATTTTTCTTTTTTTTGGCCGTTACAGTCAATGGCGATAGTTATCGGGCCATGTTGAAAGAATTTTTGTTCACAAAAATTGAAGACGAGGATATTGGCAACATTTGGTTTCAACAGGATGGCGCTACGCACCACACAGCCGAAGCTACACTCGAAATTTTTCGCCCTGTTTTTGGAAATCGCAGAGCTGCGATTTGACACCGTTGGACTATTATTTGCGGGGTGCCGTAAAAGATAAGTGTTACGCCGACAAGCCAGAGACAATTGATGCTTTAAAGGACAAAATTCGTGAAGCCATTGGTGAAATACAGCTGCACACAATCGATAATGTGCTTAAAAATTGGACCGATCGTGTAGGCTACTGCATGGCCAGCCGAGGCAGTCATTTGAATGAAATTATTTTCCATTATTAACCGGAAGAATTGTACTTTCAAATAAAAAAAGAAATTTGAGAAAATATTCAGTAGTTTTTTTTTATAGCATTTTCAAAAAAAATTTTTTTTTGGCGGACCCTATATAAATATAAATGCAAAAAAAAAACACTAAACAGGTCAAATTAGTCATTAACAATTGAAAACACCTACCTACCTATGCACTCCCAAGATATGTACGAGTACGTAACAACAAACTTTCTTGAATTCATATTAGTAATCCAATTCTCGATAAGCTTACCATACCTTTCTTAAGATTAAGATTTATCCAAAGAAGCATAAAACAAACACATGCATATCTAAAAAAAACTATTTGACTGACATTTACTTGAAACAACAGTTACAGAAATAAAATCCCCACAAGGCATCGATAAAAGAAGTGCCCGGATTATATAAAAAAATATCCTTGTTTTTGCTAGAACAAATATCTGCCTAATGCTTGAGGGTTATATTTCAACAGCATTAAAGATTTGAAGTTTGTAAAGCGATAAATTTCCATCAATCTTAAGGTGTCATAGAATATCGCCTAGAACTCCAAAGATATTCGTTCTAAGTAAAAATAAAAAAAGAAGAGATATCCGCTTTGAAAACTTAAGATTTGTTTGGCTTCTGTAACCAAAAAAGAAAAAAACAAACGAAAGCTAGGCAAAACACATTAATTTAAAGCTAAGCCCACAACGATGTGCACGTGATTAAAAAGATATTCTGTAAAAAGTTATTTCTATTTTAACTGTTCTAAGAAGGTATCTTACATAAAGCACATTGAATTAAAAGTAATGTTTCCTGATTGAAACTGGAACAATCAGTGCTGAAATAAAGTATCATTCGATGTACATGTTATGTGTTGGATACACACACCCCATGAATTGCTGGCGGTCGAGCAATATTTGTCTCATTTCAATATTAAACGACTAACTAGTCTGCCGAGCACGCAACTGATATGGTCATGTCATGGGTACAAACGCTTAGGCAAAAATGTACACTAGTGGCAATTCACATAAACTCACGTGATCATGTAGCAGATGGATTGCTAATTTTTAAAATGTGTGCATACAAACAAATTATTTCTATGCAGTAAAGCTGCAGTGAACAATGGTGAAAAATGAAAGGATGTACCGTTATAAAATTGATGCATCCTTATCATGAACAAGCAATGAATTCAGTTGAGCACATGCTTTTGCAAAGTTAACACGTGACAATTCCCATAAGTTCAGCAGTTTCAGCAGATCAGTGCAAAAAAAATATTAGTTCTATACGGTAAATGAAAATATTAGCTACTCTATCCGTCCTTTTGAAGATAATAAAAAATGTAGATAATTATTTTTTCTTAGAGATTTCAAAATGCCAAGGGGAAAACTACTGAGTTCTGAAGAAAAGGGGAAAATTAGTGCGTACAGTGATGCAGGATGGTCAACGCGTGAGATTGCTGCTAAAATTGGAAGATCACAAACAGTTATTTGCCATTTTATGAAATTACGCGAAAAGTACGGTAAAAATGTGAAATATGACAGAAATACTAAAATCTCTCCAAGGCAAAAACGGGATATAATTAGATTAGCTACCAAAGAAAAATTAATGTCGACAGAAATAGTGAGCAGTCTCGATTTGCCTATAAAAAGCAGACGTGTCCGGCAAATTTTAGATGCATCAGAACGTGTAGTCTACACTAAACGTTTGAAAAAACCACACTTGATGATGATGCTCATAAGGCCAAAAGGTTGCAGTTTGCGGAATCGCACATCCACTGGCGTGAAGAGTGGTCAACAGTGCTGTTTAGTGATGAAAAGCGATTCAGTTTAGACGGTCCCGATGGTTTCCAGTATTACTGGCATGATAAGCTAGTCGAAAAAGAAGTGTGCATGAGCCGAGCGTCGTCAGGTTGCGGTGTAATGATTTGGGCAGGATTTGCGATAACTGGCACCACGAAAATAGCATGGGTACCAACAAAAATGAATTCATCAATTTACTGTGAGCTCCTGGAGACCATGATGATAGAACAGGACAATGCGGCAATTCATCATTCCAAGGAAACTACTGCTTTTTTAAGGGATAGAAGCATTGCTGTTCTCGAGTGGCCTGCAAAAAGTCCTGACTTAAATCCTATGGAAAACCTTTGGGGCATTTTGGCAAGAGGTGTTTATGCGAAGGGCAGACAGTTTCATACAGTGAGTGCACTAAAATCAACCATTAAAGAAGTCTGGGCCAATATATCGGCTGAAACGTTAACAAACTTAATTTTATCAATGCCAAAAAGGCTAATTCAAGTTTTAAGACGTAACGGCAAGTGGACAAATTACTAAAATCAATATTTGTTTTGTTTAGCATTTTTAATGAGATGAGAAACCGTATAAAATTCTTTACAGTCAAATTTTCTCTTTGCAAGCTTTTTATAAAAAAAAACAGCAATTTTAGCAAGTGAGTTTATGTGAATTGCCACTAGTGTATAAATGTCAATAGAACTCTTCGTCAGAAACGACACCCTAAAATATGGCTCAAGTTCGAGACAAAATTATTAGGTACTCGCTATAATCGTTGAAATTGATTCCGGCCTTAAAAGCAATATTGCACGTTATTTTCAATAGAATATTACAGCTCCTAAACAAAGATGACTGTCTTCTGCGGGAAGCGTTTTCGAACATTTTATTTCATTGCAAACAGATATCATTAACATTATACTTATTCTTTCCTGCGAACCCTTGTGGCTTATCTGCATTAGGACGTGTGTCATAGTTGGTTTTGTACACGCACAATTATCATACTTAATTATTTTTATGCTTTTTAGAATTAATGTAATACGTGACGAGTATTTATTAAAATACTTTTATGGATATTGTTTTTTTTTTTAATTAATAAGTTTTTTGGAAACAAAAACTATAGGAAACCAATTAGTTTTTTTTTCTAGGTATTTACGCTTCAAGATAATGTTGTTTTGTTTTTCTTTTTCTTATGTTAACTTGACGAATGTTTCTTAGGTTTTATGGAAGGCACAATGTTACTTCATTTCATTTTCCATATTCCTTTATAGTAGTTGGAAGCAGGTGCATCCCTTCTGATTGTATCCGAAGACTTGGATCAAAATACTCCGATGTTATACTCATTTCGTGGATCTGCTTCACTTTAAGAGTTCGTATGTCGCTGGTATTTTTTTGACATTAGCTTCCCAGCTTTGTCCCGTTTATTTTGCAACTTATCGATGTGCGTTTGCGCTGCACTTCCCTATGCCAATATTCCGTACCTTTACCTTTATTCTATAAGTGCGTAAAGCACCTGGTATTGATCGCACCCCGTTCGAGTTCTATAAAAATTGCACATATGTGCAATGAATTCTCTCACAATTGAATTTAATCGATTATTCGACTCTGCTAATATCTCCGACGTATTCAGGAAAGTACTAATGTACTAATGTGATTACAGGGACCAGAACTACAGAGGAATCACATTTTTAAACACTTCAGCCAAATTGTTTGCTTCATTAATTTACAAAAGATTGTATGAATTGGTACAAGAACATAACATCTTTAAAAAATTCCAAGCTGGATTTAGGAAAGGTTTTTGCTGAAACATATAAGAGCAAGAAAAAAAAGTTGTACGCCTTTTTAGTAGATTTTCGAGTAGCGTTCGATTCAATACCACGTGAAGCACTATTTTACAAGCTTTCCAAAATCGGTGTATCAAGTAAAATTATTCGAATCCTGAGAGCCTTGTATGAGAATAATATAGCATATGTATGGGATGGAGACTTAATTTCTGAAGAGTTCGAAACTTCAATGGGTGTTAAACAAGGCTCTATTTGAAGTGCTCTGTTTTTAATATTATACATCATGTCAAAGGTAGAATAAGATTCAACGGTGTATCAATTCCTGCGCTGATGTATGCTGATGATATCGTCCTTCTGTGTGACACAACCCAAGGTATGCTGTTAATGATAAACAGGCTTAATGCTTTCTGTAAAAGTTGGAATCTCACTGTAAATCTTGACAAATCAAAAATTATGATATTCAGAAATGCAGGAGGACGCTTCTCACATTTGGAAAAGTGGAAGTTAGACGGGGAAGAGATTGAGGTGGTATCCAGATGCAGATACCTACGACCAGGTATCCTAATATCGTCCTCCTTAAATTTCAAACTTTGAGGAAAAATTAGCTGTTGCTAAAAGAGCTATCTGTTCGATTTGGGAACGTTGCTTCAAAAATAAATATGTATCGCAAAGTGCAAAACAAACTTTGTTCCACTCAACCGCAGGGCCGATAATGCTTTACGGAGCTCAGTTATGGGGTTACAAAGGCTACGATGCTGTGGAAAAATTCCTTCGCTACCTTTTGAAGAAGATTTTCCGATTACCAAAAAATGCCCCGAACTATATGCTACATCTTGAAACGGGAACTCCTCCTTTGCTCTTGTACACGCTCAAAATGCTCTTCAACTATATCCTAAAAATACTAGAAATGAATGAATGTAGAATACCAAACGTAGTTTTAAGAAGCATAATTCGAACAAACGGAGGTATTTGCGAGGAATGGAAGAAAACTACTTCTGAATGCGGATTAGATCTGTCTATTCAAGTGAACGAGCATCCTCATCTTTTAAGAGAAAAATTTAACTTGGTTTTGGAGAATTTTGGCAGACATACATATGACCAATATGTCGAAGAAGCTGAAACGTCACTGTTTAGGAACTATTACAGCAAACTAAACTATTTTCCAAATGAAAAAAACATACTTCCTAAATAGTCTCGCAGTTGACAAAATAAGTACTATTTTCAAACTGAGAGGGGAACTCGTTTAACTAAACTTTATACCCCATAGACCAGATTTACCAATACTTTGTGACCTCTGCAACATGAAGAAGAGAGAAGACATCTTACATTTTCTTGGCTTTTGTCCGATTTTAAAAGAATTGCGACTATCATTGTTTGGAAAACATGATTTAGACGAAGATGAAGTAATGAGAATTTTAAATGGAGAAAAAGGATGGAAAGTCTTATATGATTACTCAGTAGCAGCACTTTGTTATAGAGAGCGTATCATAGATGGAGATTTTTAATGTAAAACTTAAGTATGTATTTTGTCAACCTGGTAGACGGCCACAGACCAACTAACTAACTATAAGTGCGTGGTAGACAAGTTTTTGGGTGAAAGTTGACGATTTGAAATGAATAGATTCAAGCGCAAATAAGGATCCCTAAGTTTTTTCCTGAGACTAATTATGTGGGGCTCCCAAAGAAAGTGGCTGTCGATAGTAATGCCTAGATATTTATGTTGATATCAACAGGCCCAATATTTTCCTCGAAACACTTTGAGATTTTGGGTATCTTGGGCTGCAAATATGTATGTGGCTTCTGTTTGCTTGCTTCATTTACTCGTTTTGCATTATTTTCGTAGCTTCTTTTGGCGGCTGGTGAGATACAACGATGGCCATGTCGCCGCATATACGAGTACAAACGGTATACTCCCCCTGGAACACTTTAAAAGTTAATTGATGTGCAATGGGAAAATCACTGGGCCAAGCTTAGACCACTGAAGAACTCCATATTAATTCCGATGTTCATTGCTGTAGCTTTTATCGATTTTGACGCGAAACGTCTGTGGTATTAAGAGATGCGACGATATGCACACCAACTGTGTTATATTTACATATAAAGCAGTGATTTATGTAATTGAAAGTCTCAAAAAGGCTCTCTTAAGACTTGGTACATGTGAGAAATTATTAAATATCATTAACCAAAGGTTCGAACGTAAACAGTATAGTTGAATGCATTAACAATAACTTCCCTAATATACTCTTATTTCAGGGCATTGGGTGCCTTCGGGGTGAGTATGAAATAAAACTCAGGGATAGATGCAAACCTAACGCCATACATACAGTTCGCAGGGTTCCGATCCCCTTAATGCAAAAATTAAAGCAAAAGTTGGAGGAAATGGTACAATTGAAGGTCATTGAAGCAGTGGATGAGCCAACGGAATGGTGAGCGCTAATGGTATTAGTTTCGAAACGTGATGGAGATACTAGAATATGCGTCGATTTGTCAAAACTAGACGAAAGCGTTGACTGCGAAATACACGTACATCCGATGCCGGTGGTCGAATATTCATTTGCTCAACTCAGACGGGTCAAATATTTTTCAAAGTTGCACAAGAAAGCAGGCTTCTGACAAGTTAAACTAGCTTCAAAATCAAAGCATTTAACAACTTTTCTTACACCGTTCGGCAGGTTTTGCTTCCTTCGGTTACCCTTTGGTATCTCGTCAGCTCCGGAACACTATCAAAAGAAAATTCAACAATTGTTATATGGTCTGGACGGTGGGATTTGTCTTATGGATGACATTCTAGTGTTCAGTGAAAGAGCACAACAAATGCCTGTAAGGAGTTCTAGGAGAACTTCAACAAAGTGATGCATCCGTTCTTCAACAGGTAGACAATTTAGATAAAGGCGGATATGCCAAATTGAAAAAGAAGCATTAGCTATTGTTTAGGCATGTGAAAAGTTTAAGGACTTTATAACACGATTACATATACATATAGATCGAAACAGATCACAAACCACTGCTTTCATGGATTTGAACGAACTTGCACTGCGTTTGCAACGTTTACAAATTCGGCTGATGAGATTTTCATTTAGGGATATGCTATCGCGACAACCACTACCGCCCGCAGATGAAATGGATTTAGAAGAAGACATCGGAGCTTACGTAGCATCAATCATATCTACGATTCCAACTACGGACAAAAAACTACGTGAAATACGAAAGCCAACAAGAAGAATCTATAGTACAGCAAGTAACGAAGTTTATATTAGAGTAATGGCCAGACAAGAAAAAGTTGACTACAGAATCACAAAGCTATTGGAACGACCGGCACGACCTGTCTATTTGCGATAGCGTTCTTATGAAGGGCAGTCAGATTGTGATTCCACCAGAAATTAGATTAGCAATTCTGGAGAAACTTCACGATTTTAAGTCTAATTACTACATCTTTTCTATGGACATCAGTATTGTGATTGGATGTTTTTTATTGTCTTCCTTTGGGTTGGCCGTACAACCGACTCTTTGAATTTTTTTTGGAACAGTTGCTGTAGAAATTGTCAAGTTTATTAATTTAATTACTATTGATCCAAAGATATCAGCATTCGTTTTTAAGTCAGCGGCTCCTAGTTCATCAGCTCCTGGTGCTTTTTGGGCAACAAGTCTATATATGTATCATATTCTTTACTTCAATACCCTCCACATCTCCCACGAATGTTGACTCACGAAACAGAGTGCTTCTGTGCCTCGATTTTCCCGTGTTGCACGTGTGTATTTTATTATACATGTATAATGTTTTACATATACAGAATAATAATCAACAAACAAATGCATTCATAAAATGCGACATTGACAAGACTTAAGCAACTCGAACTGTACTTGAACATCTGGTCAAACAAAATTGAAAGTATTGTACAAGTTAACACAAAAATATTAGTACTCGCATTACACCGGCCGGATGCAATGCTCCCAATTACGCCACATGCACTTCGAGGTTCTCACTTTTTCTCACCTAGAAGTCCGACCCATTCACTCAAAAGTTCACACGCCCCATTCAATGCAAATTTTAAGAAGCTTGTAAGCACCTGTAATATTATTTCTCCGAAACAACACACAAACCGAAACTGCCGAATGAATAATTTGTCGCATTGATGGTAACCTTATAAATAATTGTAGATAAATTAGATTTTAAGTTTAGTTAGAATTGGCACAATAAAGTGGACAGTAGTCCCAAATAAAAATATAATTGTTTTTTTTTTTTAACTTCACGACGGATGAAAGTCTAAGTTACATACAAATTTGGATACCGCGAGGTCACATTCCGTTAAACAATACTTTCTGTTTTCTGTCATTCTTACCCATTGTGAAGTGATAGCGTAAGGATTTGAAGTTTAAATTTGAAGATATTTCTTGTGGACAATGGTCAGAGTAAAGTTTGGAAATTAACTCAAAAATAAAGTTATTGAAGATTTTCTTAGTGGAATAAAACAAAAAGATATTTGTTCAAGATATTCCATGGAGAAATCAGTTGTTTTCTATTTTTATTTCTAATGACCCAGACTAAAGGCATACAAATTTTCCAAGAAATCTGAGGTAAGTAGTTTTCGAGACTTCACCTCTTTGGGGTGCTACAATGTGAGCGCGGGATACGGGATACTATCCTTTACGAGAGATGTAAACAGTTTGTCGGAAGTCGGAGAGCCTTTCCCATCAAATATTAAATAAAATTTCATTTCAAGCTTATTATTTTCTATACTATTGTATTTCCAAAGTAAATTTGTTGGCGTTCAAGTCAAACAGCTATTTTTTTTTTTTTTTTTTTTTTAATGCATTTTATTTCTATAACTTAAATTACGCTTATATGCTAAACAAAAAACGCTTAAAAATTAGCTTAATTAACTTAAAAAATAATCTTATTGTAACTTACTGGCCCCATGCGGGCACTCTAAATTAAACATAATACTTAATCTATGTCTTTCGACGTAACTTACAGTCTAATTTTATTTTTATTTTAACATTTATTAGAACTAAGAAAATGAAAGAAAAACTTAGTGTCTGGACTTTTTTTTTTTATCTATAAAAACTTAAAACTAAAACCTTATAGACTACCTAAAAATAAATCTTAAACTACTTAACCTACTTACGTCTAATACATACACATACATACATATATATATATATATATACATAATACCTATATACGTAATATATAAGCATATGTATACATACATTTTTTTTTTTTTGTGTTTTTTTTTGTTTTGTATAATGCTAATTATCATTGGAGGAGTTCGACGACGAAGCATCCTCCCTTTCAACAAGCCACCAAAATTGTTGGTGCTGCCGAGCAACATCCCTCATGTCGCGACTCCCTACCGCCCTACTGAACCGGAGACGCTCTGCACTGCCATGTGCGACGTCTCTGTCGTAGTTGAGTCGCCTGTCCGCAGCTGTTCGAGCGACGTGGAAGATTAGCGGCACCGCCAATCTGTCCTGGATCAGACCTTTGCTATCTAAATATAGGAACGCTTCTGGAGGAATAAAACCGTCAAAGCGAACTCTCTCGTGATACATATAATTGGGGTAGTAAGCCCCGGAGATCAGGTTGTTCGATGAGGTCATTGCTCTAGCAACGTGCCTTCGAGTCAACTTAATGACGAAATTGTCCACTCTTATTAGGTTCGCCCTATTGTATAAGACCTCATTGGGATAGAATTTTATGTACTGAGACTCTGGTGTTCTGTATAAGCGAAGACAAGTCCTAAGACAAGCCCTCTCAAACACCCGAATCTTTTCCAATAAACTTGCTCTCACGTTGAACCACACGGGACATCCAAATACAAGCATGGGCCTGATAAGGGCCATGTAGCAGATTACCTTCACCCTCGCGTCGAGTTGGCTGTTATAAAACAGTCTCTTTGTAAGGGCAAAAGCACCTTTGGCTCTGGCCAGAGCAACATCTATATGTTTGTTAAAATACAGAAATTGATCTAGCCAGATCCCAAGGTATCTGACTACATTTCGACAAGCAAGTGGCTGCCCTTGCTGTCCCACGATCGAGAACTTTCGCCAATTCTTTCTGGTATCCCTAGAGGCCCCAGACAAAGGCGTCCTAAACAGAATGATTTCCGACTTCTGAAAGTTGATTTTCAACTTCCAGTCATCGCAATATCGCTTAATTTTGTCGAAGTCACGCTGCAAAAGCATATTAATGACCTCAATCTTTGGACCTGATCTGTACGCGATTAAGTCGTCTGCGTACGCTATGGCATGGTGAAGTGAACCTATCAGATCACTCGTGTAAATGTTGAATAGGATCGGCGAATTTACCGCACCTTGTTGCAGACCGTTTTTAATGTTAAAAGTTCCAGCAGAAGTCGCATCGCCATTCTTCACGATGAACTGTCTACTGGAGAGCATATCGAAGAGAATATACAGAAGTGGTTTACTAATGCCCAACCTGTCCAGCTTGAAAAAGAGTCCTTCTAACCATACGGTATCGAAGGCCTTCTCCAAGTCAATCAGGCAGGCACCAGTGCACTGGTTCTTGCTTTTGTTCCATTGGATATCAGAAACCAGTTTCGACGCAGCATGAATGATATCATGCCCCGCCTTGAAACCGAATTGATTATCCGGAACTATATGTTTGTCCTCGACCCACTTAGTCAGGACTCTATTGATAACCTTTTCGAACACCTTACTGATGTTTGGAAGAAGACTGATCGAGCGGAGATTCGCCGGATTGGAAGTGTCTTTATCCCTTTTGGGGATGGGGTGTACCACCGCAGTTTTCCAATGCGCTGGATAATGTGCATTATTCATTGCATTATTAAACAGGGTGGTATAAATGTTTACCGCTTCTAGAGGGAGATGTCGAAGCACAATGTTCGGTATTTCATCGGTTCCCACTGATTTCTTACTTCTAAGTGATTCGAAGATCGTTTGGAGTTCCTCCTTCGAAATGAACGGGGGTAGTGCCCTATCGTTGGTGATGACATTATTTGCCATATTCTCGTCACTGAACTGGGTGAAACCCGAGCTCTCAAATCGCCAATTCACAATTTCATTTCGAAGGTAGAAATTGTGCACAAGGACTCGATTCTCCAGATCGTGGTTCGGGCCAATGATAACATTCGCCTTGTACACTTCCTGGAAAGTCACTCCTATAGCCTCTACCTGCTCTTGCGGATCCTCGATCACAAAGAAGTTGTCATCATCAACAGCCTCATTTGGATCTATGCCCGCTGCTACCAGTATTTGTTCGTTGTTCGTCGTTCGGGCGATTTTAAGACAAGGAAGGTCGTTGTGATCTTTCCTCCGAAATAGTTTATTTATTTGCGGGAACATATTCGGGTTGCTGGTGTTTACAGCCCGAATTTTGCTGTTCCAATACAAATTTACGGATGCTCTGTAATTTTCTTTTATTAATGTTTGGAGGTTTTTAATCGACGACTTCAGTGTCATGATCTCCGGGTTATGTCTGTCAGTAAACTGTCTGTACAAGGTTTTTAGTCTTGACAGCAGTCTACTTTTATGTCGGTGCAGTGCGTCAATAGTTGCGTTGCGGAATAGGTCTTCTTCGTCAGTGTGTCGGTACCGAGGTATCGTTTTGTCCATTGTTCGTTTGATTGTCTCGTCCATTAGTCTTAGATACCTGTCAATCTCCTCGTTTGACAGATTTCTGTTGGACGGTGGGTAGAGCGAATTCGAGGAGAGTGCTCTAGTCAGTGTTCTGGTGAAGTGTGTCCAACGCACCCTACTATAATTGTAGGAATGCCTTTGGACAAACTCATCCAATTCCGCAATTTCGTTGGGAACAGTTATTTCGGTGCTGAGACCGCAATGGTCACTGTCATACACGAAAGTGCGTAGACAGTTTGTAGTTTGTTTGTTAGTACATGTCAGTTGTATTCGTGAGTCGAACAGCAGAAGATCCAAATAAGACCCGTGTCTGGGAAACGACGGACTATCCGTCGCCTTAAGCCCGAGTCGATACATCATACTGTGTTGACCCCACCAATTGAATAGTAGGTTCCCTCTAGTATTTGGTGTATTATTTCCCCAATCACTATGTTTGGCGTTGAAATCTCCGCCGATAATAAAATAGTTGTCTTCCAATTCCAGCCTCAGGAATCGAAAAAGTGTCTCGAGCTCTGAGATAAATATTGTGGATTGAGTAGCCTTAGGTGCATAGACAGACACCATGTACAACCGCTTTCCACTACGGAGAGGGATATACACGATGCATGCTTCCAGCACCTGGAACCTACGTACTACACGACTGTATACTCTTTTAAAATGTATACCTTTTCGTACGAGAATTGCAACGCCACCTCCCTGAATGGAGTTGGGTCGGTTTCTCCGTACTATTTTGTATCTTCTGTGCCTCATTTTGTGTCTCTTAGTAAGCTTAGTTTCGCTAACCAAAAGAACATCAGGGGCTTGGTCTTTAAGCAACTTAAATAGTGCGGCTCGTCGTTCGAACCTTATCAGTGAATTCACATTCACAGCAAGGACCTTCAGGGTTTGCTCCGCCACGTACGTACCCATTACGGCAAAAGGTGCGTTAGGCCAGGCAGCAGAGCGTATACTTGATCCACCCGCGCGGTCTGTTCAGTTAAATGACGTTGTAGCTGAGCCATCTGCCCCTGGATAGAGAGCAAGATAGCTAGCATGTCAGGTACTGGTTCCGGTGCTCTGGGCGCTGGGGCCTGAGAAGCAACCTTCACTTGCTGTACCGTACTTCCCCTACCTGCCGCCATTTGGGCGTAGGTAACATGGGGAGTAACGGCTGGAGTTTGCAAATGCACGGGTGGACGTTTCACTTCCACTTTCTGCTGCCGGGCCAGATTTATTCTTTTGATGTACTGGAATTTGGGACAACCCCGATAATTTGCGGTGTGTCCCGTGTTCCTACATAAAGCACAAGAGAGTTGGCTTTTTTCAGACGTTCCGTCCTTACCCAGAGCGCATTCCTCGGACTTGTGGTTCTTTCCGCACTTCACGCATCGAGGCTGCATTTCGCAGTTCGACGCGGCGTGCCCGAACCTTTGGCAGCGAACACATTGCAAAATGTTTTCGCTCCTTTTTAATTTTTCCCAATGGACAACCTGGTAGTCTAGGACTTTAATACTCCTTAGACCATCCAGATTGCTGGTGGGACTTAGCTGGACCAGAAAAATCGGCAGTTGCCGCTTCTCCCTTTTGGCTCTGGCTGTGGTGAAAGGCTTGACCCCCACGAATTGGAGCCCTTCGCACTTCTTCTCTTTCAGCAGTGCAAGGAGCTCCCCCGGATCAGTCGACGGTTCCAATCCCCTCATCAGCATTGTTTGCAGCTTGTCCCCCTTCGGGGTGTAGGAGAAGAACTCCGTCGTCGAATCCTTCAGTAATTTTTTTATTGTATAATAGCGCTCCACTGTGTTACAGTGGATCGCATGCCTATCTAGTGACAATCGTTTTATAAAAAAGTTGTTGCCTATGGCCGACTTACACAGATCAATAGTGTCCTTTAACTCCAGTTTAAAAGTGTTGATTGGTGGCACTTTTTGCTTGGTGGCTTTCTGCTCTTGCTGTTGTTGTCTCTGCTGCTGTTGCTTTTGCTGATGTAGTTGTTGGTTCTGTTGTTGTTGTTGCTTCTGTTTCAGATTCTGTTGTTGTTGTGGCGGCTGCGTATGCTTTTCTTGTTGATGTGTTTGTGTCTTCTGTTTTGGCTGATGTTTTTGTTTTATTTTGTCCGTTTGTAATTTTAACTGTTGCTGGCTTGCAACCTTTTGCTGTTGTTGTTGTTGTTGTTGTGATTGGGAGCATACTTGTTGCTCCTTTTCACGCCTGGCTGTATACTTTGCCTTAATGGCAAGTGCTTTTTCTTCAAGCTGCCTGATGGTGCTCATTATAGCTTGGACTTCATCCTCTTCGTCGTCCGACCCTGAGACTGCCAGAGCTGCGAAGCTATTATCGCTTCCCTTGAAACGACCTTTGCCCCCATCTGACAAATGTGTTTCTTCGTCATATTCCGACCCATGACACTTGTTGTTTATTGCTGCCCTTGTAGTTGATGTCGTCTCCTCCCTTAATCCACCAGGCAGCTTTGCGATGGATTTTGTAAGAGAGGGACGTTGTGTCAAGTTAAGAGTGGGCCTCAGCCTCCTCTTTCTCTTCATCTTCGGTTCTGCTAACATGGCTGATTGGCTTGAACCGCTCGAAGCCTCGCCTGACTTTTCGGCTGGTCCCGCTATTGGCATAGCGGACCGCACCCCACACTTCATCACGTGATGTAGTAAACAACACTTACTAACAGTTCAATTTAATTGTTTTTTTTTTTTTTTTTTTTTTTTAAATAAAAATGAAAAAGAAAAAAAAAATGTCTATGGCAATCGGGGATTCGAACCCACGACCTATGATATGCTGGCCGAACACACTGACACTCTGCTAATTGGAGCGTATGGAAATTTCCTCAAATATCTCTTTGTTATTTATTAAACTAATCACTGTGCACTCATAAGCCGAACCACGTCTGTACTCTACGGAGATCAATGAACGACTGAGTCAAACAGCTATCTAACTAAGTTCATGCATATGTATGTACGTAATAAAGCCAAAAATCGGGCATTCAAAATTTATTTTCAATTATATTTTCCTGTATCACTTTACGTTTTTGTTTTTCCCGTTATCTCCGTATAAGAACCAGATGCCAATCGATGAAGAAAGTTCTCTTGTTTTCAAATTGCGTGCAGTTGTTTGTGGTTCGATCAAAGTGCAAGTGCTCACATAATTAAGCCCTTAAATTGAATGCAGGTAATTTGATTATTTTCGTTGCCCATTTTTTGTTAAAATTTAATGAAATGATTTATTAACTCGTTTTACGTGCACTTTAACTAAAATAATAAGTATTTTAATTAAAATGGACAAAATCGAGAGCACAACATTTGGGAATGCTATCAAAACCATAAAACCGTTATGAAAGTAACACAGACTTTAGGTTTTTCTCGAGGTAAAGTGAGGAACGCACACTCAGTATTACCGAAAAAACCAAACTGCTGAGGACATGCAACTGATCAGGCTTAAAAAACGGATCCCTTTTTGACATGGGTACAAATAACGGGCCAAATGGATGCAGAGTAAAATGTAAAAATATCAGCAGAAATCATATGATGACGACTTAAAGAGAATAATTTCAATTGACGAATCGCGAGACGTAGACCAAAAAATATTGCACGAAGACTCGGATTCGCCAAAGAGCATCTTCATAAGAGCCAACATTTTTAGAATTTGGTCGTCTGAACCGATGACCCTAAGTTCAGTGTATTTGGAAATGAAGATCTTACGTCAGGCGTCCTCCGTTAAAAGAATTCGGCCACAAATATTCGAAAAAAACGTTTTAGTAAGGCGGTCCATTGGTCCATTCGGGGATGTTTCTCCTCATCTGGAGTTAGCCCGTTTATACAATGAGAGGCAAAGTGTTTATATCCTGGACATTCATTTGAATGGGGATTATGTCGATAATTTGCCGCTGGCCTAGATATTTCAACAGGATATATTTCAACAAAGCAATGTTCTCGGGACGTTAAATTCTGGTTAGAATTCAATTTCATCCCAGTCCTGGAGTGGTCTCTCCAAAGCCCTGATTTAAACCCCATAGAGAATCTAGGTTAGGTTAGGATAGAATCTATGGTGTGTCATAAAAAGTTAGAAAATCCACAAATAATTCTTCTCTATGGGAAATAATACAACAAGAGTGGAGTAAAATAACCTGAGAAATAAATGGCAAAAGGGCTTTCCACCCAAATACTAACTGCATAAAAAGTAAAACGTATTCTTAAATACACAATATACATATCCTTTATTGGAGATGACTTTGTTATATGTACACTCGGCCTTATGCAATATTTATAAATAGTTGTTAAAATTGTGCTTAAGCGAAAAATTGTTTTTTTCAATATGAGATATATTATGAATTCTTAATATTAGATGTATATTCTACTTAAAGAAGTTCTTTTATTTACGTGAACAATAACTCCATTTTTAACTAAATATTTAGTTTTATTTTAGTTGGTTAGTTATAAATAATAATTATATGAGTACGTGTGTATAAATTTAAAGTGGAATATGGCCGATTAGGCTTCTTTCGCTTTGTCAAGATTGAAACTTGGTTTACAGATTTATTCAGCAGACTACTTGTAAACGACCACAAACATATTAAAATAACATCAGCAAACAGAAAAGAGAATAAAAAAAACTACTCACTTATTAGTTACTCATTGGCGTTGACGCAGCTTTTCTCTTCTTGTCGTAGATTAAAGTCTTTGAGCATCATTGACAATCACTAGCGAGTCAGAAAACAAACCGTAAAGTGTCCAAACGAGAACGCTCAGATTTTAGAGAATCGACATGAACCGAATACCGCACGACACGTAGAGTAGTTGCAATTTATACAATGCAGAGACCACAGATGACAGAATCCAAGCTAATGGAGAACGACGCAGTAAACAAACTCCGAAAAACAAAAAATAATTTATGTTCTCAACACCCACCACCATCACAAGAAGGCCAGCAGAATACTCATAAAGAGCACAGATCACATAAGAGAGAATGTTTTCGCATGCCGGCTTTCTGCTCCTTATCTTTCCACACTTGGCACTTGCACTATCACATATATTGCAGCCCAAATTTAATCCGCGCACTTTTCACTTATTAGCACTATTCGCAAAAAGCCCCGAACGCAAACTAGACCACAGACGCATCTGGCTGCTATTTAAGTGTTCCATGGTCAGTCAGGGTCATGCTGAAGGTAAATGGAATTGAAGAAATTGAGAAAATGTTTCTTCGACCGAGTGTGACTGCAACATGCAAATTCAAGTGATTGACAGTTGATTTGATTGGTTTCTCTCCTACACATTCGTGGTATCTCATATGTACACAGAAGTAAAAGTATGTATGGATATGCACGCAGTTGGTTTGCTGAAGTGATGAGATATGCGAACAACAAAACAAAACAAAGTGACAACATAAATTTGTGGATGTTTAGACCAGAGATATGATGCGGTACGAAGTCTATTGTGGACCGATACCGATACCGATACGAAAGCAATCTATCAGCATGTGCAAGCATAGTTTCGTGCCGTTCTAATCCGAAAATCTTCTTTGTGTTTAGTATCATTTAGTGAATTGCATGTACTTGCATGTATTACTATAAATAAAATCATTTCATTTTCGACTAAATATGAAAATCAAGCCCTTAACGGAGCAATATCGAATTTTTGAAATCGTTTACAGCGAAACAATCTGAAAAGTATTTAAAATTACTGGTTTTGTTATCATATAATGGAATCCACACTTTTCACATTTACGAGTAGTGCTTAGCAAAATCATAGTACACTGTCACGATGGCAGTAACCAGTCAACAGATTTTCCTACAGAGGGATAGCAGAAAAGTCGCTGGCCTGTTACAGACGTCAGAAGAAGCTATCATTAGGTTTATGAGCTCAGTTCCTGAACAATTCCTCTTGTCCCAATCATAGATGATTGCATCATCCGTAACCATAATTGCCAGGGCCCGAACAAGACTCAGTGAAGTAATACAATAGATTCCAGAACTGGCTTGGAAGTCATTAGAGTGTTTAGTTATTATTTAAGCGCAGATTGTCTACCACTGCAGACTGAGAAGTATCCCACGCTCCATCGGCTTCACCAATACTGTTCATTCTCATCAAGCGTATCTCTCTTCGGCAAGAAGCCACATGTCCTGCCGAAAGCGGGAAGCACCTTGGAGGTTCTCGACATGGCATGTTCAATCCGTTGAATTTTGCAATTTAGGATGACACTTAAATGCTTAATTTCGTTGGAAAAGTGCATGGTGATGCCATAAAGAATGAGATAGGTCAAACCAGTTAGCTTTCTCCTTCGTATAAAAAGGACAACCTCAGTTTGAAGAGAATTGACAAAAATCGTCGATGACGCCTAGGGATGCTTGCCCTTTAAAGCAGACAGTATCTAAGCATAATTTAACAGGGGGTACAGCTGCGTCATTTGTGTATGCCAGAGCATAATAAAAGTAACTATTGAGAGTGAGTCGACATACATGCATCATAGCAGTGGAGAGAGTTTGCCGTCGTCCCTGCAACTCCTGTTTACACATATTGGCCGCAGTCAAAATTCGAATTAAGTGTTCTATTCACGATAATTGCTTTTATCCGCAAAATTAGTAATTCGTTTACGCCGTGTTGTCTGGCTGAAATATATTATGTACCTACTCCATTAAAACTTGCGCTGTTGAACCCACCCTCAATGTCGGCTAAAATGCTCGGAGAAAAAGCCGGAAATCCTTGTCGATTGCGCCTTCAATTCTGTCCAAGAGGTTTTGAGTCCCAGTCTCGGAGGGTCCTCGGCGTGGGTGAGTACGTTGCGTCTTCGACAAACGATGCATTCGAAAAGCAGTTTTTTGCATATGCTATTCGATCATTCTCTTCATATTAATCAACATGAGGTTTGAAGCTCTTCGCGAGTATGGGTAGCCTTTTCTGATTTTTGGTGTAATACGTATGTACGTACCCATCGACCGCTAAACCGAGATTAATCAAAATATTTCGCTAATTTGTTATTATAAAACTCCAAGATAATCTCCTCGGTAGCAAGAGTTGTGAAAAAATCAAAGGTATCCTACTTTGAAAAGACTAAAATTAATATAAAAGACCCTATACACAAACAGCATCATAGCAGGAGACGTCAAAAATTCAAAACAATCAATTGTCAGATATCAAACTAATTATTTACAGAATATTAAACTGCTTGACGACTTTTGCAAAGAAATATTGCAAAATATTCGGTTTTAATTTGTTTAATATAATTATTCTTAATAACATTATATCTACACGAGTATATTGCAGAAAATGGAAAACGTAAGGATATGGATGGGGCTCTGTTAGTCGAGAAATTGTTTTATTATTGTTCAATTATTATAACATAATTTCTTTTACAGAAAAGAAAAACGGGCCCTCAGAAGGATCTTCTTTCGACTGACTGATGGTTCATAAGGTACACGAAATGCTTGGAAAACAAAATTAATAATTTAGAGTCTTTGCAGGATAAAAGTAATTGAAAAGGTAGGCGAAACTATTCAAAAACATTTAATTTTTATTATTTTTATTATAAGACTATCATATATTCACCTTGATTCCGAGTGTCGTTTACGACAGCAAAACACACGACACGACACAATCGGCATTATCAGTGTCGTTTTTGCTAATTATTCGTCGTCAAACGTCGTTCAGTCGTTTTGCAGTCGGTAAATGCTGTCATTCGGTATTCTCTAAATACAAACGACACGACGAATCGTCGAAAAAACAACAATTTTTGTCGTCGGCATTTTAGTTGACGACAGCAAGGCGAGAGGTTGCAAATGTAAGTAATGTAATTAGGCAATAATAATTTTATTTTACTGAAATATAGTTTAATTAAGAAAATAATACACTTATTTGAACTTGAGGTAAAAATTACAAAGCAGCGCCAGTTTGATTGCCTTGTGTCCTTTATGGAAAAGCATTTAAATATTGCCAAAGGATTCAATAAATCTTTAACAAAAGTGGACTTTAAAAAAGAATGAGGGTCTGTTGCCACAACTTTAAATAGTCTAGGCCCCCCCATACGAGATGCAGAAAGCTGGAAAAGGGTATTTGTATATTTTGTTTAAATGATATGTAATGAAACGGTGTCTTGTTTTAGGTTTCGGTAGACATGAAATGTAAAAAAAAATATTGCACAACAAGAAAAAAAATCGTGCTACTGGTGGAGGACGAGGGGATGCATTTCAACAGCCTATTCTATCTCCTTTGCAAAAGACAGTTGCTAATATAATAAATTTGGAAACTTTATTGGACCCGAAAGGTATCACACATGGTCTTGGTGCCGTATGCTCAAATGTCAAAACATCAAAAGCCATCTCTTTAGTGAAACTAATTGTGTTAAGTTCAAATACACCGCCGCCGACTGTGTGTTCAGAAAATACGATTTTTAGACATCGATCCGTTGTGAGTCGCCCCCTGTTACATTGACTTCAAATGCCGATGATAATTTTATTTTCGAATGGGACAATATCGTTACAGGTGCTGGACATGATAAACAGTACAACAACAATATACTTGAATCTACTAATGAAGTTATGTAAAAGTCGAAAACCCTCGCATGCTTTGAAAAATATGTAAACCAGAGAGGAATTTTTGGCTAAGCACAGGTTGCTTCAAGAAAACTTATATACTGAAGTTAAAGACAGCTTAAAGAAAATCGAGAATCATTTGAAAGAAATCGAGCGATATGACAGAAACCGATTCAAACTGGAGGAGGAAAAAATGATTATATACAAACGAGAAATGGACAGGAACGTAAAACAAGGACTGGAAGACAATAGAACTAAAATAATGGATATAGAAATAAGGAAACGACAAATTGAAATTGAGGAACAAAAATTAAACCACTTAGCTAATAAGGAAAATATACCGAACAACGAAACCAAGGAAAGTGGAGTTCTTTTTTTATATTTAACTATATTTTCATACTCTGTGTATTATCAGGAAATAATTTATTTTAAATTTGAAGAGAAGAATATATTTGAAGTTCCTATATGTACCAATTAAGTGATAGAACATACAAATATGCTTTCTAAAAAGCAATATACGAGTATGTTAACAGATAAAGTGAGTGTAATTAAAAATTAGTAGTTAGACTAAGAGTAGTGTAATTACAAATTAATTATGTATTAAATAAAGTTTATTTTCCTCATGAATAAATTAGTGCGTTCATTATATTATTTCTTATATTGACTGCTCTAGAATTATCAGGGTTATTCCGAACGTTCGCTTCCATATCAGCGTCAACAGAGGGGTTTGTTTGAAAATTTATATTTTCATATGCTTTGTAAAAAATGCATAAACTCTACAAAGCTGAACATACGTTGGTGATCTTGGTTACTTTTTCTGGTATAATGTAGCTGTCGAGCACCAAGTAGACAACGGAAGCGGTTTTTCAGCACGCCAATCATTCTTTCAATAATATTTCTGGCCCGGGCACGGGTCGTATTGAAAATGCTTTCTGAATTTTCTTCTTGTGTGGATCTAAATTGTGTCATCAAGAACGGCTCAAGTGGGTATCATGCGTCACCTATAATTTTGGAAATCAGCCTTAAAATGATATTTTATATTTAATATTAAAAATCATTACCTAGCAGCCATGCATTTCGCTCACCGTTATCGAACTTTTCTTTTAGAATGAAACTGATGAAATTTTTTGCACTTCCTATTTTGGGGTCAATATTTTTATATGTGTACCATCCGCGCACCCAATAACACCAGGAAATCCAGTTTTTTCGAAGAAGTAACGCATTGCCTGTATTTTCTCCTCTTCCGATATGTTGAATTGAATCCAATTTGGGAAAATATTTATTTCCAGAATGTCTAATACCTCCTTAAAAATCTTGCTCACAGTGGGTTGAGCTATTTCCGGCACCGTGTTGGTAACCGCCTTCCGTGAGTATTCTTAGGGCAACAGCTAGCTTTAAGATTGTCGGCACTGTGGTTGAACGAAACGGATTTTCAATCCTTTGGCAGATTTCCTCGAGTAGATATTTTAAAGCTTCCTTCGTTAACCTAAAATACCGTTTGAATCTATAAAAAAAATACAAAATAATTTTTTTTGCAACTAAATTTGAATCAGGCAAATCAAATGGATTCGATTCTTGCCTAATTTTTTTTTTCGCGCTACGATTAACAGTGATACTTCGAAATTGTGATAATCTTCCACTTCATCGCTACTATAATACATTTCAACGCTTATCATTGTTAACGCTTTCTTTTTCACTATTCTCCTCCAAACAATTCAAAAATATGTTTTTCTTTTGACACATAAATGAGCTTTCACCATGGATTTTATTACCTTTTTGCCATTTGAAATTCTACTACAAATTTGTCGTGTCGAAAAAGTTACGGAATACTGATTTAAAAACGACACGGCAATAAAAACGACAGCTGTCGTTTACGACCGACGACACTCGAAATCGGGGTGGTGGTAGTTATCATGTTATAATTCTAGATCCTGTTAATTTGACACCGGCATCACCAGCTGATATATCTTATTCATCAGCATTCGAGTTTTGAGAGAGTTCATGATCCGCTACGAGAGTTCTATCGACCTCGAAATCTACAGAAAGGAGAAAGAAGGACCCGTCAGGCATGAGTGACTTTTTGAACACATTGACTGCCATGGCTATCATATTTGGTAGCCTGTGATTTAAAACTGAATGCCACTAGGAACAAAATTTAATATAAAACAAGTCTGGCATCCCGTTTAGTGCTAAGTAAACTTGGATTCAGATGTTTGTGATTGATTTACCTTTTATAGCTATTTACTTTAGGAAACAATAAAAAAGCATGAACATTAGAAAATAAAACTTTATAATTCAATAATAAAAGCTCAATTTACAAAAATATGTTTTAATTCATGGGAAAAAATGTTAATTTACTCGTACAACGTTGAAACATTCCCGCCATTCCCATTCCCATGGTTGATCTGGGCAATCTTCACAAAAAGTACTAGTTTGCCTTGATTCTTTCCGAGCAAAAACCCGAACCATTTCTTTGGTGACTCTTTTGCAGTAAACACTGCACTTTCTACGAATTTTATTTCCGGAATCATTTGCTCTATCCTTCAAGTGATGAACTTTGGCAGGGCTATGTTCTGCCCGGGTCGAACCTGTTGCAATGTTGAGAATCTCACTTACCAACATTTCCCTAAATTTGCATACACAAATTTTACTTTTTGTTGCATGCTTGTATACGACCCAAGCATTGACTTCTAATTTCTTGCATCATTTGATACCTTCCCGCAGAGTTGTGACATATGAACCCATTTGGTAAGGCAGATCAATTGCAGCTTTTCCTTTATTGTAGACTAGAATTGCTTCGGGCTTGAGCCTGTCGTCTTGGCCTAGGAGATGATTTGATTTGAGCTTGTGGAGGGCTGAGTGCTTATTTGTGATGTTCTTCTATTTGAAATTGGCAATAAAACTGGATTGTGTTTTGTAGAGAGCATACGAGCATCCCGTATGTCCTTCCACTTTAAAACGACGATTCTGTCATCATCTTCCCGAGAAACAATTTCATCCTTTTTTAGCACAGCGAGGAGAACTTCTTTGGGTAGATTTCGTTTGTTCGCTCTAAGGGTGCCAACAACATGTGCGTTTTGGTTCAAAAAGGACTGCGCTAATTCATAACTGGTATAAAAGTTGTCAATGTAAAGACACCTGATTAAGAAGCCCCTCTGAAAGTTGTGTACATACATTTTTTGCTAGTCCAACTTCTCTTTCAGCAGTAGCGGATTTTCTAGTATAAACCATCAGCGCCCATCTATAGCCATAGTTTGACGAGTTTCACTCCATATCGGTGGGTTTTATTCGGAATATATTGCCTAAATGGCACTAAAGTTTCGTCAATAACGGAAACTTCTCCAGGGTAAAAAAGAGTTTTAAATTTAGTCTGCAGTAATTAAATTAGTTTGTCAATTTTGCGAAGGCGATTAGTTTGGTCACTTGTTTCATTATTTTCGAAATGCAACATAGCAAGCAAAACCTGGAACCGATTCTTTGACATCACTAGTTTAGGTATAGCCATATAGTACACGCCCTTCGCCTCCCATTAGTTGTCAGTACGACCAAGAAGAACCAATCCCATCCAAATCAGCAATCCAAGGAATTGCTTCATTTCTTCACTATTTGTTGTTATCCACTGGTTCATCCGAGCATGTTTTTATTTAGGTTTGGCTGATAAAGTTTCCTCTGCAAAACGATTAGTCTCAGTTACAATAAAATCTATAAATTCGTCGTCAATAGTATGAGAGAAGATTTGCAAAGGTGTTGGTTGGTTTGAAATTTTGACTTGAAGACCATGTTGCACAACAAAACCGACCATATGTGGGCACTACACTCCAATTTCGGGCGGATTTTTGACGACATCGAATATGTGGTCATTCCAACGTAGGGCGTCATTGACACACATACCGAGAATGGAAAGTTTTTCGGTTTCGACGATTCAAGTGCGATTCATGGATAATGGCTAGCTGTTCAAATTTTGCTTCAACAATAGCAGACAGCATTGTGATTTGGAAGCATTAAATTCCACTTTATAGATACTTCCCCAATTGGTTTTGCTGTTAATATCGGAATTTAATGAGCTCAACATACGCTGCCATTCCCATTCAACAGCCGAAGAGCAGGGACGTGAGTACGGGAACGAATATGAAAAGCAGAGAGTACTGTCGTCTGCAAAGGAATATATTGGATTAGAGGTAGCAGACAGCACTGAAAATTAAAGTAAGTTTCGGAGACAGAACGGAGCGCTGGGGCACACCAGCATTATTTACTGAATGTCAGATTTGAAACCGTCCAATTCAACTTGAATTGAACGTTTCGAAAGGTAACTTCAAATCCATTGAAGAAGAGAGTCTTCGATCCCAAATGCGCGCATTTTCGACAAAAGAGCCTGATGCCAAACTCTGTCAATTGCTTTAAAAATATCAAGCGCACCTATCTTGCTTTCGCCAGTTTTACGTACGCTTTGGTTCCACTTTTCGGGGAGACATCCCTCACCAGAGAGCCTGTTGCTACTAATACCATATTGCCGGTCATTGAAAAGTTTTCGTGTTTCGAGATATTTCATGAACTGATGATTTATCAGTGACCTTGGAAAGAAGGAAAGTAAGTGCAGTTTGTCTGTAGGAGGAGAGAAAGCAAATTCGCATTTTTTAGGGACGGGCTGGACAAATGCTGTTTTCCATCTGCTCGGAAATAATCCAAAAGTGTAGGATCGATGACAAAGCTTACGCAATGTTTTGTCAGCGTGGAAGAACACCTCTTCTGAAGAAGGGGAGATATAACATCTAGGCCAGCGTATTTATGAATGTTATGATTTACGAGTACTCTTGCTACTACTCGATTGCGAACATGGATTTATCCAATTGGAGATTCGATGCACTCAAGTGGAGATAAAGCACAATCTGGAAGTGTTGAGCTGGCCCTGAAGTATGCAGCAAGCAGATTGGCTTTGCCCAAAGAGCTGGAATGTCATTTTAAATGAGTTTTCGGATGGAAGATCGAGCAGAATTTATAATATTTTTGACGAATGACCACAATGACCAACTGCCTTTGGGACATTGTAATATTTTTTGCCTCAGTGTTTGGTCGTATTGGAATTTCACACGCTTAAGAAAAGCGTTGCAGTCATTCCTGGCTAGTTTGAAATTTTTTCGGTTTTCCTCTGTCGGGTTGGTCTTGCAGGACCGAAAAAAATATTTCTCTAACCCTGACAGCCTCTTTACAGCATAATTACACATATAGATCGAAACAGATCACAAACCACTGCTTTCAATATTTTCAACAAAGGATTTGAACGCAATTACACCGCGTTTGCAACGATTATTAATTCGACTGATGATATTCTCATTTAACGTCATATACACACCGGTAAAACAACTCTATGTAGAGATATGCTATCGCGACAACCACTACCCCCCGCAGATGAAACGGATTTAGAAGAAGACATCTCCCAATATTTAACATCCAGGTTTTTTTAAAATCATTTTTTGACAGTTCGAATTTTGTTTTATATGGTAGCATTGGTTTTTCGCTGTCTTTATTTACTTGATAACGTTTGTTTTAGTATTCGGTGTTATATGTTGAATTTCTTCTATTGTTTTTCCATCTCCACCAGGGTACATCACTTTCCTTACACTTTTCTGCTAATTCCCTTGTTATCCATACGGCATGCGTTCTATGATGTTTGTGAGAATTCAGTGTCCTTGAGCCCGCATAAATTAGTCTTATATTTTCCTAGTTGTTGATTGTTCTGTTGTACGATTCCAAGTTACTCGTATAATCATTGCATTTACTTTACTGTTTATCAATTTTGTTTTTACGAGCTTGTGATTTTGAATTAAGCGCTCATTATATACTCCGTATAACGTGATATAGTGGTCTGAGATATCGATTTCATTTATAGCCGTAAAAGCTGGGGACTTAGGCAAGTTTACCAAGATATCATCAATTATTGTGCAACTTCCCACATTCGACTCAAATCTTGTGTCACTCTTAATTACATTGGAAAGCCCTTTGACGGAATCATTTCTTTGTATTTGAGTTGTCTTTTAAATTAATATTCATTCAATGTTTCATAATTATTATGTTAGACTATGATTTTCTCAAGCCTGCTATCATTCACTTATGTATTCATTTTGGCTCAGCTTTCCTCTTCTCTAGATTTCGCTAATAATTGTTTTTTTTTCGATAAAGATGTATTTTCTATTTTCTTTTCTAAACCTCGCTTTTGCATTTCATTTCATTTATTTGTTAAATTGCTTACAATAAGAAGACAACAAGTGACTTTTAAATTTTGCAGCCTAGATATAATAGCAGATGTACAGGTAGTAGTGTTAATTAAAATGTTACAGGAGATATACTGAGTCGATTTCATCTACAAAATTTTAAAACTAATAATAAAATAATTCAAAATAAAAGCTTATACAATACTTGTACATCAATTTCCATTTTTCTAAGAGAATACTTAAAATAATGGATGCCTTTGATTTTCCTTATGCTAATTGGCAATGAATTCCACAGCCGAATGGAGGAAATAAAAAACTGACGTACGGAAATCAGGTAAGCGTAACCTGTATTCATGAGAATACGTGATTTATTTGACTGAAGGAGGGTTAATTTTTTATACAAATACTCAGGTTTGTTTTGTTTGAATAAATTTGTGTAGAAAGCATAACGTTTCATATTTAAGCAAGTTATCGAAAGTGCATCCGCTTATTAGTTTCGTATATAAGGGGACGTGATCATATGTTTTTAGATTACATATCGAGCCATATTATTATATAGGTTAGGTTAGGTTAGGTAAGAGTGGCTGTTGGAAATACCAACCCACTTAGGCCTATTGGCCCATTGTGATGCCACGTGGATCTGTGATCTTCTTACTACTGGAACCAGTTTGAGCTTTTAATAAAGCGTAGGAGACTGTTAACGTCTATTTTTTCTAGATCGTTTAGGTCGTTGTAGAAGAAAGCTCCTAGGTGAAGCTTCCTTCTCTGAGAGAGAGCTGGGCATGTGCAGAGTAAGTGGGGGATTGTCTCCTCCTCTTCCTCGTCCATGCAGCTTCTACAGAAATCGTTAGTAAAAGCGCCAAGCCTTCTTGCGTGCTTGCCTATGAGGCAGTGTCCGGTAATGACACCTATTATGGCGCTGAGATGTTTCCTATCTAAAAGGATCAGACACTTAGATCGACTCAGATCCAGCCTTGGCCAGATCTGTTTGGTTGCTAGACATGTTTGTCCAGCAGTCCACCTAAGGTCCGTTCTTTTATTGGCATCTAGCTTTAATGTTAGTTTGCACGTAGCGATTGGTATACCTATACTACCTTTGTCCGGTAGGATAGGTAGAGTGGTTCCAATTTTGGCGAGTTCATCGGCTCTGCAGTTCCCTGTAATGTCTCTGTGGCCCGGCACCCAACAGAGGTGAATGTTGAACTGCTCTGCCATCTCCATGAGAGATGATCGGCATTCAAGGGCAGTTTTAGAATATAATGAGACCGAGTCCAGGGACTTGATGGCGGCCTGACTATCCGAAAATATGCGGATATCCTTTGCAGATATCACGTTTTTCTTCAGCCAGGACAGAGCTTCTTTAATCGCCAAAATTTCCGCCTGGAACACGCTACAGTGATTTGGAAGGCGGAAAGAGAGGCTTAAATTTAGCTTATCTGAGAAAACACCGCCACCAACTCCGCTGTCGGTTTTAGATCCATCTGTGTAGAGATGGATTGACTTGTCCTCCATGAAAGCATCCTCCTCCCAGAATGATCTAGAGGGGAAGCTTACATGGAAGTTTTTGTCAAACCAAAGTTCAGGTATGGTGTAATCGGTGTTCTCTGTGAGGATTCCTAATGTGTTAAGAATGTTGGCGTGGCCAAATGAATTATTTGTCCACTGTTTAGTCGCTTTAAGGCGAATAGCTGCAGTCGCAGCTACTTGCTTGCTAAAAATGTCGAGGGGTTTCAAGTGAAGCAGAATATCTAATGCCGCAGAGGGGGTAGACCGCAAAGCTCCGCTTGTGCATAAACATGCTGTTCTTTGGACTCTGCTTAATTTAATGCGGTTGACTGCATTTTCCAAGGCCGTCCACCAGACAACCACCCCGTAAGTAAGTATCGGTCTTATGACCGAGATGTATAGCCAGTGGGTTATGCGAGGTTGAAGGCCCCATTTGTTCCCAATGGCTTTCTTGCAAGAGAATAAAGCTATTGTAGCTTTATTGACTTTTTCTTGAATGTTAGGTTTCCAGTTTAGTTTCCTGTCAAAAATGAGACCCAGATATTTTGCTGTATCGGAGAAAGCTAAACTGGTACCGTTTATTGAAGGAGGGTCTATGATTGGAATTTTATATTTCCTAGAAAAGAGGACAAGATCAGATTTATGGGGGTTTATTCCCAATCCACAGCGATCTGCCCAGCGTTTTAATCTGTTGAGATTTACTTGGAGGAGTTCTTTAATGGTATTTAGATGTTTTCCTGAGACGGCTATGGCAACGTCATTCGCTTAGGCAATCACTCTGCTACCACCCGCTTCCAGGTATATCAGTAGTTCGTTAACTACTAAGTTCCAGAGAAGGGGAGAGAGGACACCGCCTTGCGGCATACCTCTACTGACATATCTTTTAGCAGAAGTCTCACCTAGTTTGGAGTTGATTATCCTGCTTGTTAGCATTAGATTAATCAGCTCCCCAAGTGAGCCGTCTACCTGCAGAGTTGACAGCGCAGTCGTGATTGCGGATGTGTTGACGTTGTTAAAGGCGCCCTCTATGTCTAGGAAAGCGACCATTGTATACTCCTTATATTGTAGTAATCGTTCGATGTGGCTAGTCAGAGAGTGCAAAGCCGTTTCCACCGACTTCCCTTTACAGTAGGCATGTTGAGCCGCAGACAGAAGTCTTGGATCAACTTTAGCTCGAATATGGATATCAATCAGTCGTTCTAAAGTTTTCAGAAGGAATGATGATAGACTTATAGGTCTGAGGGCCTTTGGGACCACATGAGAACATTTTCCAGCTTTGGGAATGAATACTACATTGACTTCTCTCCATAACAGTGGAATGTGGATAAGTTCTACACAGCTCCTCATAATATTTTCCAACACTGGTAGAATAATATCTGAGGATCTCTGTAGCTCGGCAGGTATAATACCGTCCGGACCAGCAGACTTGTATGGTTTGAAGCTATGCAGCACCCAGAGCAGTTTGTCTCTCGTAATCAGACTATGAATTTTGGTCACGGTTGCAGTAGGCTTGTTTGGGCTGCTACTGGTCGCGAGATGGGAGCTACCTGGAAAGTGGGTGTCCAGAAGCAGGTTGAGTGATTCATCACTTGAGGTTGTCCAAGAGCCATCGGTTTTTTTCAAACAGCTGGGCATCATAGGATTTGTGGAGAGGATTTTTCTTAGCCGCGATGCCTCAGAGGTTTCTGTGATTTTGTCGCAGAATGACCTCCAGGATTGTCGCTTTGCCTTCCTCAGTTCTTTTTTGTATAATTTGAGGGATTCTTTATATGAGTCCCAGTCGGTCACTTTTCATGTGCTTTTTGCTGCGTTGAAAAGTTTTCTGCAGGTGTTTCTGAGCAGTCCTAGTGCTGATGACCACCAATGTGGCTTTTTCTTGCCTCTTGGTTGAATAAGAGGGCAGGAAGCGGCCATAGCCTTATTGAGAGTCAGAGTAAATTCCCTGACTTTCATGTCGAGCTCATTGGTGTCACGCGGGGGACTTGATAGTGTAGAGGATATCGTTTCCGACAGTATTCCTCTATATTTTGTCCAATCAGTTTTCCGGTAGTTCCGGAAAGTTGGTTGGCTGGGGGGAGCATCACTCAGACTGAATTGGATGTATCTATGGTCTGAAAAGAAGTGTTCAGACGATACCATCCAGTTTGTTAGCCTTTGGGTGATGCTGTCGGAGACAAGAGTAATATTTAATACTTCTTGTCGGTTTTTTGTTATGAAAGTGGGCTCATTGCCAATATTGCAAATTAAGAGGTTAGTACTTAAAATATAGTCTAAAAGTGACTCACCTCTATCATTGATGTCGGTACTGCCCCATACCGTATGATGTGCGTTAGCGTCACATCCGATTATGAGGCCAGTTTTTTGCCTTCCCGCTTCCAGTACCACCCTTTCTAGGTTATCACCAGGGAGAGGGCCCACTTGGTCGTGGCCAAGGTAAGCCGATGCCAGCCAGTAAGAGCCTTTGGCAGTCTCTAATCTGGCAACGGTTAGGTCGGGGTCACTGAGGTTGGGAAGTAGAAATACATTAAGGCTACGTTTCACTAATATACAAGTTCTAATCTTACCTTTGTCTCTTGTATAGAGCGGAACGTATGAGGGTGTCCTAAGTCCACGAACCACGCCTTCTGCAATCCATGGTTCCTGGATTAGAATTATGTCTTCTGCGCTTTTGGAAAGACGCAGAATGAGTGCGGCCGAAGCCTTTTTTGAGTGGTGGAGATTAATCTGGAGAAACCGTATCATTGCTACAGTCTTCCAGAGTCGCCTCCACCACGGTGTTGTTGAGGTCCTCCGATTCTGAAGATGTGCCCAAGAGCTCATCTTCTATCTCTGATCGTGTAAAACCTCTGATTGCTTCGTCATCGGTTTCCATTTCCGACAATGTGTCAGAAGAGGAGACCGACGGCTTGGTAGTCACCTCGGACAGATTGGAGTCGTCGCTATCCAATTCTGGAAAGGATATCGACGCTCCAAGATCCAAGGTTGTGATATCAGGTGTTAAAGGAGGAGGAGGTTGCTTATCAGCATCCAGCTCATCCTTTTTGTACACCCTTAAGTGAATGGACTCGAATCCGAACCGAATCATGCCTTTCGTCTGCGCCAGAGGATTAAGGGATTCCTTATTGATCACAATTATCGCGCATCTATAAGAACCCCTTAGTTCCTCCAGTTTCGCGACTTTCCAGTCATGAGTCGGAAGAGTCGGGTTGCTGAGCCGGATGATTTCCAGGATACTTTCTGGAGAGGAGGGTTCGGCTGGAATCCAGGTACGAGTTCGAGGTCTACTAGGAATGTCTTCCTTAGATACGACCTCGAGTTTTGCACCTGGCCAAACCTCTCCTAAACCATCGATGGCCTTGGTGAAGAGATCGAGAGATCTCTGGTTGGAGCAAGCGATGAGCTTGACATGGCCTTGGTGCCAGCCAGCGTCGCTTGTGATAGGAGGTGGTCCTGGGTTCTCCCGCATGATGGCCAAGAAGTTGCTCGAGAGCTTCAACTTGACCAATTGCCACCGTTCCGGTGTAATGGAACCGTCGGTATCGCTTCTGTCGATCACCGCGATCACCAATGCGTCCTTTAGGACTTCATTATAAGACCTCAGAGATCTGCTGTTGGATGGCCCAGGGGTTGTGGAACTGTGTGTTTTGGGCCTCTTGGAAACCGGTACGGTTTCCTCCAACGATCTCTGACGCTTAGAGGAGTCTTTTGACGTTTTGTGAGCAGTGGAAGCAGTGGGAAATCCGTCTTTTAGGACGTTTTTAGCCCACTCAACCTTGCTCTTTATTTCCGCACTTCTCTCCACCTCCGGAATGGATCCGAAGGTTTTGATGATGCGTGAAGCATTTCGGCGTCTTATGTAGAGCGCCTTAGATGGAGCTTGCCGATGCGGCTGAGCTCCAGATTCCTCTTTGGAGGGAGGAGTTTTGGTAGCAGCAACAAGTCCGTGGCCTGCCACAAACTTGCTGCTGCTGGGGGCGGGGGAAGTGATAGGACCATGGCTTGCCACAGTCTTTACACTCCCCGAAGGAGTTTTGGTAGCAGCGACAAGTCCGTGGCCTGCAACAAACTTGCTGCTGCTAGGGGCGGAGGAAGTGATAGGACCATGGCTTGCCACAGTCTTAACACTCCCTGAAGGAGTTTTGGTAGCTGCGACAAGTCCGTGGCCTGCCACAAACTTGCTGCTGCTAGGGGTGGAGGAGGTGATAGGACCATGGCCTGCCACAGTCTTAACACTTCATGAATTCTTATTATCAGGCTTATTCCTTTTGCCTTTAGAGGATGGCGCACCATGGCCTGCCACAGTTTTGCCTCCTCTCGGCAATGCAGGAGCCTTGCCGGTAGTCGGTGTAGTCACCGTTCCACCGCCCGGTAATGAAGGAGTACCGGCCTCGGTTTTTGTTTTATGGTTATTTTCCATTGATAGTCCCACGAGTAGCGGAGAAAGGGTTGTCCATCTGTACAGAGATCCGCCATATACAGATAAGGCTAGCTAATCCGGAGGTCGCCAGGTATCCGGATACTCCGTTTGCGACTGAGCTATTTTTGGAGATACTGGGCCCTCAGCCAGGTTGATCTTCGGCACGGGTTGTATGACACCTTGATCCTGCCCAGGGGAATGATGGAGTTATTTGGGAGTTGGGGAGGGGGGGGGGGAGCATCCTTTGGTTTCAGGACTCGTCTGGAGAATTTCTTCTCGAGATTCATTGACCCTACTCAGCCTCTACAACTCGACAAGTTCGATGCTCGCGGTAGAAGATATTATTATATACAATGTTAAGTTTTCTTCTAGAGCTATAATCCGGACAGCAGAATATCTCAGAGCAATAAAGTAAGAGCTTCAGCCTTGTAGGGATGAAGAGCTGAGTAATCCATAAGGCACAAACTCCCACATACACCTTACCGATAGCAGCGTTTATATGAGTTGACCAGGTTAAAGTCCTATTGAATATCAAACGCAGATTTTTAACAGAGTCGACATATTTTATCGGGTTTTCTGATAGTTGAATCGGAGAGGGATGAGATGTGTCCAACTTGTTTCTGCATATTACAATAGCCGTAGACTTCGGGGCATTTAGACGTAAGTTATTATTATACGACCAATCTAAGATTCGCTGAAGAAGTTCTTTCATCAAGATGATGGGTGCGTTCCTCACCTCAAGCTCACGGCTTATACAATATATGGCTGGGTGTCATCTGCAAACATATGAAGCGAGTAATGCAATGCTGGTCCAAGGATCGAGCTTGATTGGCAGGTAAAACGAAGACTGCTCACCAACTACAACTTTTTGCTGCCTCCTTTCTAGGTAGGACAGAATGAGCCTCGCAGTAGTCAGTGAGAAATTTAATTTCTTCCGTGGTTTTGAAGAAAGAATACGAGTGTTATAAGTGTCTTGTTCAGAGTTAAATAATTTTGGAAAAAATTTTGCTGAAACGCGTTTCATACGCAAAACATTCGAAAAAATTTCATGGCATGAGCCAATCGATATGCCAACATCATCAGCGACTTCTCTGATTGTGATTCGACAATCGTTCATTTCTTTCATTTCATTCACTTTTTCCACGTTTACATCGGTTATTGATGAGCTGGGGCGTCCGTGGCGTTCTTCATCTTCAACTTTTGTTTTACTCATAACAGACACACCATAGGCTTTTGTTAAGATTTCGCACACTTTGTTACACTTTATTTCATTCTTTACTTAAAATTTGATAAAAATTCTTTGACCTCGTCTAAAACTCGTCTAAACTTAGCGGCTGCCACAGACAAAATAAACAATGAATACAGCTGAAAATTTTATCATACTTCAGGAGCATGTATACCAATATTATGAAAAAAAATTTACAATCGGACTCTCCAGACCCGCGAAATTTAAAAAAATTCCCGTTTTTTTCTGAATACACCTTTGATTTTCCATTCTTGGTAATCGGGATGACTTTTGTCTCCTTCCGCTTTTGTGGGAATCAGGAAGTTGTTATATTGTAATTGCATTAATATGCGCGTTATTAACGGAAGTATATATGGAAGCAAAATGTTAATAAATTTTGGATGGACTTCGTCAACTCCCATAGCATTAAACTTGAACATTTTCCTGCTGTATTCCATTAAGATTAAAGTATGACCGTTCGGTGTCATCCAGTGTCTGATCGAAACCGCCACATAAAAGGGGATTGCTTCGAGTTAAAAAAGTTGTATTGAGCTGGTCGCAGTTAACATTATCCGGAGTGTTTAGCTTCGGCTTTCTTAATCCGATCTCTCGAATTGTTTGCCACATGCTACTTTATTGAGAATTGAACGATATCCAATTCTAAATTTTTTCCAGCTATTGAATGCGTTATTGCGCTTTTTTATAAGCTGCAGAATCTCTGTCGTTAACCACTGGCGTGATTTGATGGTCCTTGTTTTTGCGGAAGATGTTTTTTAAAAAGGGACACAACTCTTTCTTGCACAAAGTTCGTCTGGTCGTCAACAAAAGGCGTTTGCTAAATGCGACCCCAAATTATCTTGTTGAAGTACATAAGTAATAAGGTAATTTGTTCTGTACACCCAATCGTTACTTTCTTTCGATGGCACGTTATTCTCACGAAAATAAAGTTGATGGCACAACTTCTATCTGATTCGTACACGAAATTATATTTTAATATTTTGTGTATATATATATATCACAACTCCAGCCCCAGTACGGTCAAACCTATCCACTTTGTATGTGCAATCAGTCACATATGGATGAAACCATGTTGCTGAGGCACAGATTACTCGTATGTCAGCCTTTGAGTTAATAAATATATGTCCTAATTCGTCAATAATTGTAGGGTGTAAGCTTTGTGCATTTATATGGCAGATATGAAGATCTTCGTGTTGGGCTTTGAGAATTCGAACCATACTTTTCAGATTCCCGCAACTGTCGATGCTCTACCGCCAGACTACCCATAATCAGGTCTGATAGAGATACAGCTTCAAGATTATTGATTACAAAGCTGCTTCCATCTTTTTTCAGTTTAACGTTGACCAGTCCTGACTTTGTGTCCTCAACGAACAGTTTTTTTTTTTTTTTTGGCTGCACAGCTGATCGTAGGACAGCACGATTGCTCTCTGTTAAGCTCTCATTAATATAGCAGCTGGCGAGTGAATCGATATCACGGAGGCACAGATATTTTTGTTTTCTCTATAGGGCAGCAGCACGTAATTCAGGGTCTTTTTTGCCGTGATTGGGGAATTGCAGAATTATTGGTGGTGGTGAGCGGTTCGTAGTTATTGCGGTTTTGTACACGAAAAAGGTTAGTCATTTAGATGGGGAACTCCGAAGATAGCAGCTTCAGCCATAAGCTCGTTTATCTCTAAAGCATCGATTTGTTGTCTAATAGTGATGAATTCTTCTTTGACTGCATTGGTTTCACTATTTACTTCAATAACTCTACTCTTTTATTTATGTCCGCAACTGTCGACGTGACATTCTCGAGATCAGCAGACCAGGTTCTCTTCAGATCTTCTAGCTTTAAGTCAAAGTCATCGCGAAACTTATTTATTTCCTTAGTGAATGCTTCGATTAGTGTTGAACTTAATTTGTTTAGTCGACCATCTAGACCCTTTTTGGGGAGGGCGGTAAAGGCAGTTGATGATGGAGAGCTCTGCAGCATTGGAGACGCGGAGTGCTGGACTCGTGTTGGTGTTATGAGATCTTTGGATGTATGTCGTATTATCGGCATAATGGTATGGATGAGCGATTGTATAGAGTGTATATATGTATATAGTCGAAGCAAATAATAATTCACCAAACTCACTCAATCACTAACGGTCTTCATATAGGTAAAATATGATATGAAAAAGTTTTGTATTTAGTTTAAAATTGAATAATTTATTATACGTTTCCGGTACTTTAGACGGCGCTTTTTCTTTACTTATATAATTTATATTTGAATTTTAGCAAAGGAACACTGAGATTTTCGGGGCTAAAACACCGAGCGAAACACAGGCATTTATTTGTGTTGATATATACCACCACCCCATGGCTCTTAGTTCTTTTTAATTATTCGGGATAAAAGCCACATAAATTGTATATAATGATATTATCATTTTCTTCTTTTTCAATATTTATTTCTAATAGAACAATGACGTAAAATGTAATACAAAATAATCCCAAAAAATGTCCCAATCCTTTCTAAGCGATCGTATATTAAAACATATAGAACGGAAACACATTTTTTGCTTCAATGAAATCTTCAAATTTCTTAGATTGCAAATCGAATAAATCTTCTTTATTAACTGCATCATTACTTATTTACTTATCAGACTTAGAGATTCAAAGCCTGAATAACTGTAGCCTACCATCCATTATGGTCCCGGACCTGCTGATTCCAGTAAGATCTTTGAATCGGCGGTTCGGTATTCCTTTTCTTCTCGAACCTGGTGGCTTGGATTCAAAGACCCTCTTAGCTGGAGCATTATCGTCGATTCCCTCGATGTGGATTTTTGGATTCCGTAGTATGTCTAGATCTGTCTAGATTAACGCTTTGTAGAACATGATTTTGACTCTTTCCGTTAGGAATTTTGACCTAAGTTCTTTCGACAGACCGAAGTAGCAGCGGTTGCCTTAGGTTACTCTTCGTCTAATCTCCATTGTAGAATGATGTCGTTTGTGGAGTTAACATTTGCCCCGAGGTATGTGAACTCTTTGGCTACCTCAAAGTTGTAGTTGTCGATAGTGACATCATATCCTAGGTGATGTGCGACTGAACGGTTTATAGTCTACAGAATATAGTTGTTTTTTTCTTTATTCACTTTAAGACTAACTCGTTTAGCTTCTTCTTCGCTGCAGGTTTGGGATAATTCGGAGGTTCTATTTCCACACTGCACTGTGCATTGAGAGTTTTACAGTGTTGTGCGGATCAGATTTCCCAGGATTCCGAATTCGATGATGTCATATGCGGCTTTGAAGTCGATGAAGAGGTGGTGTGTGTCGACCACTAGTTGGTCTTTCCCAGGATCTGTCTTAATGTGAAAATTTGGTCTGATGTCGATTTTCCAGGCCGGAAGCAGCACTGGTATTGGTTAATTTGTGCGGTGCAGTACGATTTCAGACGTTCGTACACTACACTGTATATGATTTTATAGGCGACGTTAAGTAGAGATTTGCCTCGATAGTTTTTATAGGAAATAGGATCACCCTTCTTGTAGATGTGGCAGATAGAGCTGATATTCCAGTCGTCGTACATGCTTTCGTCCTCCCATGCTTTGCGAATGATCTGCTGCATGCTCCTTGTCAAAACATTGCCTCCGGCTTTAAAGAGCTCAGGTGACAGGCCATCTGAGGCAGAGGCTTTGTTGTTCTTAAGCTTCTGCAAAGCTGTTTAAGATGGGCGGGAGAATTCATTCTTCGACTGGAGATGTGTTCTCTTCTTGCAAAATCACTCTCTCTTGGTCATGTCCATTAAGCAACTGCTGGAAGTGTTGCAATCTTCGATATCCGTAAGTTGGGAGACTCTAAAGGCTTTTCCTTTTCTGCAGAAGTCTTTTCTCCTACCTTTTTCTGGACCTATACGCACCCCACGTTGCTCTGGTGATGCGTTGTAGAGTTTTCCTGTATGCCACTTCTGTTGCCTTTTTTTCACACATTCGTTATTATACCGCATTATATAAGCAATTGTGCAACAAAGTGGAAAAAGATATTCCGATGTGTCGTGATAAATACTACCTTGATTCATTTAGCTCAGCAAAGGGAAATACGAATGGCAAGCTGTAAATAGGCTACTAAACAAATCAACTACGTCTCAAAGATACAAATTTTTATTATTAGACAGCTCTGAAGTGCATGACAAACGAGTCCTGTCAAATCGGTTTGCCCTATTTGTCGTCCCTTACATGCTTTTTTTGAGAATATAGAAAGAAATACTTTTGTTTTTCAATTCATCACTCCTCTATAGATTTTGAAAGTAATTGGGTCCTTAACAAATTCTAATACATGTTGTGGTGATCTCTCAATTTAACGCTTAAAAAGATTGCATGTTTATTGGTTGATGTCTTGTCTTTTATTTGTGTTTTTGAAGGGATCTTCCCCGAGGATCTTAAAGTTGCCGATGTCATTCCTCTTCTTAAAAAAAGGTTCTGCTTTTGAAATTGGTAACTATAGACCGATCTCGTTACTTCCAGTTTTCAGTAAAATTTTTGAAAAGCTGATGAAAAATAGAATAGTGAGTTTCTTAACTAAAAATAATTTCTTCAATTCAAATCAATTTGGGTTTCAGAAAGGGAAATCAATGGAAGATGCACTTTTACAATTCTGTTCGCAAATTATGTCACACCTTGATGCTAAAAAATTTACGGCAGGATTATTTATTGACATCACCAAAGCGTTTGACATGGTCGATCACAACCTTTTATTGAAAAAGTTAGAGAATGCTAGTATTCGTGGATTTATCCTGTATTGTTTTGGGTACTATCTTAAAAATAGGTCACAACGGGTCAAGATCGACGGTATTAGAAGTGGAAAGATGTTTTTTAATATCGGTGTTCTCAAGGTTCTGTCTTAGGTCCCATTCTGTTCTTAGTCTTTATAAACTCATTATTTTCGCTTATTTTCAGAGGCTCGCCGACTGCATTTGCAGATGACATTGGGGTTCCTTATGGCGCGAAAAGTGCTCTAGACATGATTTCTGATTTAAACTGGGATCTTGATTTATTAAGGCATTAGTTTTCTGCTCATAATTTAGTTCTGAGCTCCAAAACTAAATTAATGTATTTCAGTCTCTCTATTTACTTTCACTCAGAGGAGTGTAGAATGTATTGTCCGCAAACATTCTCGTGTTCGTTTGATTTCTCCTGTTGCTCCTATAATAGTAATATAAAATGTAGTAATAATTGTTTCCTTGTAAAGAATGTTGTTGAGTTCAAATATCTGGGACTTACCCTTGATTCTAGGTTCAGCTTTTTCAACCATATAAATATTTTAGAAAATTACTTCCGATACACCCTTCGTCATTTTTATTATATGCGTAACATTTTTTCAATCAGTCTTTTAAGGACTATACTCGTATACTATGGCATCTTCTAATCTAGACTTCAGTAAGGTCTTGCCTGTTGGGGGTGTGTGTATCTAAGTAATATTCAATCATTGTTGATATTACAGAAATATGCTGTAAGAATAATTTGTCCTAAACCGGCTAGACATTCTAGTTTTCCGTTGTTCTGTTACTTGAAAATTCTTCCTATTCGTCATTTGTTCTGTTTTAAGGTGTTGAAAATGTTCTATACGAAGTCCGGTAACCGTAATTTTCGTTTAATTTCGAGTCACAATCTCCGTGGAAACTTGTCTTGCATCCATTCCATTCCTTATTTTCGAACCTCTGCATTTCGTAATTTTTATACTGTTGTATCTACTCGTTTGTTTAATAAACTTCATTCTTCCACTAGAACGATATCATTTAGAGCTACCTTTCTAAAGAGACTAAAATGTTGGTTCTTTGCATTCAATCTTAATCAAATTGAATCTGTTACTTTCGACGATTTGGTTTAAATATATTTTTTTTCCATCGGTTTTTGTTTTTTTTTGATTTTAAACCTTTTGAATTTTGAATTAATGTTAGTTTTATAAAAAAATTGTCACCCCATCCATAAATAATTTTTCTCTTCCATTTTATTGATGTAATGGATGACATTCAATTCTATTTTAATTTAAAATACTGAATGTTAATCTAATTTCTTATTATTAAGAAGTTATTTGAATTTGTAAATAATTATATTAAATATTAATTATTAGAAATAAGAAATAAATAATCCTAAAAAAAAATACTAAATATTTATTTCTTTTCTGGAATGGTTAGTAGCCTAAGATGTTTTCGGCCACCGCCTTATTGGAAGTGCAGCAATAGGATCACATGTTGTTGACATTTGTGGTATTTTTTATTTTTCTTAAAAGTTATTGTTTTCTCCTGTGTACTTACTTGCGTTTAATTTTATCTGTATCGCCTAAAACTAAAATACATAACGCTTGTTCCAGAGAAAGCTTTTGAAAAAGGTACAGACTCTATTACGACGCAAGGGTGGAACACGAATTCTAAATGGCTGAACGATAATTCGCTTTTCAAATGTGAAATAAGGCCAATTTTTGATGGTTGGCCTTATTTCATGGCACTGGAATGATCTGGATTGTCTTAACCATTCAAAGAAATTCCTAAACTATATTAACAAAAGAGTCGAATCAGCACTTCTGATTGAGAGGAAACAAATAGGAGTACTGCGCGGAGCACGATCCAGATATCTTGCTATGCAAGTTACATATCAAGTGAGGAAGAATAGTGGCCGACATTTTCACCAAGCCGTTAGAGACACCGCATCTGATGGGCCTGGTTTCAATCATTAATCACAAGGAAACCACTGGTTTAATGAAGCGTACCTGTAGCGAAACAAGAAGTATACGAGATGGCAGCGTTGCAAAGAAGGTCGAGATCTGCTCACGAACTGTTTACAGAAGGGGTCGGGAGGAATAACAGCTTCTCGGGAAAAAAAGTAAGAAGCACTCAGGGATGAAGATGGGAATATAATAGTTGAGATTGTATAATTTCTTGTCACGCAGAATATACCATTTAACGTGGATGATGGTCGACAACAACTTCGTCCACCTGACCAAGAAGAGGTCTTTATAGCGATACATAGAACGCCATAGTTAAACAAATTTTTATCAATAGTGCACTGGAATGGTGGAAAGCCGCAGAAAATAGTAAGTTATCTCACAACTTTCTTCATGATTCCGAACGAATGTAGTATTTTTCAGGCAGAAATATTTGCAGTTTGTAAGACTGCTCAGGCTGTACTACACATGGAACGTAATCCCTCAGATACCACTATATTTAGGGGCAGTCAAGCAGCCATAAAAGCTTTGGCAAGTGACGAAGAGGAAACAGAGACTATCACATACTTGCTATGGCATTGCACTAACTTCCAAATACGCCATGCCAAACACCTGGGGTATATAATTTTTGGAGACAAGCGCCACAAGCTAGGTAGGACACACCATAATGATAATACAATAATAATAATATAAAATTCTAGCAGGAACCGACTACATGCTAAGAATTAACATAGCTGCCAAAATACATCACCAATCTTTAGCACAAATACATTAACTAAAGGAAACAGTACAACTATATTATAAATACAACCCTGAAAAAATACTTGAAAATAGTATGTTTCACCGAATAAATGGGGAATAAAACACTAAATACAGATAAAACAATAGTGAACAATAGACCAGATATTACACTAATGGGCAAAAGACGAAAAATCACTTATTTCATAGAAATCAGTGTTCCTAACGATAACATCATGCACACAAAATACACCGAGAAGCTAGGAAAATATCAGCAACTAGCACAAGAAATAAAACGGATATGGAAACAGACTGAGATTGAAACTATACCTTTTATAACGTCGTCAAGTGGCATCCTACACAAATCCTTTTTGCCCAACGTACAACTTCTAACAATAAAAGAAATAACACACCATAAAAGTCAAATGTAACCTTGTCCGAAATGTCCTAAACTTATCATAAACATCACAAAAAATAAAACCACAAATAGGGCCTATACGACTTGCAGCCCGAAACTGCTTTCCTGCTCGGTGTATATGGACCTCGTCTCGCGCTGTATGTGGGGGGAGAGTGGTTTGGGATAATAATAATAATAATAATAATAATCATAATAATAATAATAATAATAAACGAAGATATACACAACCGAGTGGGGATATACACTCAACCGTCGGTAGAAGCCACGGCTACCGGCGTTGGCTTGGCTCCGCAAGGAGATGAGTCGCCAGTGGCGGAGCATCGTTACCAAACATCACCACAAACACAACCAGGGGAAAGTCATCATCTTGCAGCCCCACCTGTTAGAAATGTTTCAATGGGAATTCAGCCATTGACCACCCTAGCAGGATTATCAAGACGGAGAATCAAATGGAGTAATAAAATGAATGAGTTTATTATCAGAGCTTACTTCCGCACCACCCGTTGCGAGACAACCACTGTAGAGCGCCTACACAGAATGTTTTTGGAGAAGTACCCTGATCTGGCGCACCTTACAGAGCAGAATATCGCTGACCGCAGAGCAGCCATCATCAGAACGAGGCTAATACCAAGTCCATTATTAGACTCAATTATGGAAGAGGTATCTAATGAGCTTTCCGTTGAACACCTGGAAGACAGACACAATGTCACAATCATAGCTGCTGAAGTAGACCAACGTACAAGATCTAGCGACCAAACAACCTTAACATGGACACTCTTCAGCAGGAGCTCAACACCGCAATCACGAAATATACCTCGATAGACCCGACCTTAAGACCGAAACTTCCTAAGCAGCAACAAAACAACCAGCTGAAAAGCAAAGTTGACCAAATGAATACACTGATCCTAGCAAACTACACTGACGAGATCACCAACTACAAGCAGCTGGACCTTCTCATTTACTGCAGTGCTTACGCTGTTATAACAGCAACAGCTCAACACCGCAATCACGAAATATACCTCCATAGACCCGACCTTAAGACCAAAACTTCCTAAGCAGCAACAAAACAACCAACTGAAAAGCAAAGTTGACCAAATGAATACACTGATCCTACCAAACTACACTGACGAGATCACCAACTACAAGCAGCTGGACCTTCTCATTTACTGCAGTGCTTACGCTGTTATAACAGCAACTGGGAGAAAAATTGCAGAGGAGCGAGAATACCAACCACATACACGACAACCTAGGGATCCACCATGGTTGAGGAGGCTCCGCTATACAGTTGAATCATTGCGTAAGGATGCTGGTATACTTACCGCTTATATAACCAGCCCAAATACTAAGTTGGGGAAAAAAGTACAAAGGATTAGATGGAAATATATTAGACACGCGACATATAATGATATCAACCGCACAGCAGTAGAAGCACTTGACACAGTAAAGCAGAAGATAAATGTTTATGCTAAAAGGCTTCGAAGGTATATAAAATCAATGCAGAGAAGAGAGGACAATAAACTATTTCGTAGCTCACAAAGGAATTTTTTTAATAAATGTAAAGGAGACAATGTAGTTGTTGACCATCTCCCACCAAAGGAGGACTTAGAGACCTTCTGGACTAGAATCTGGTCCACTAATACTCACCATAACCAATCAACTCTGCTTCACCAAAATGATACAACAACAATTAGTATCAATCCGATGGCAGTAGACCTGATCTCAGAGGAAGTTTTCCTCATGGTAATCAAAAAGCTGCATAGCTGGAAGGCCGCCGGTGTGGACGGCATACATAACTATTGGCTAAAGGCCTTTTCCACCCTCCATGATCTCATGCGGCGAGCAATTAACCGGTTTATACAAGACCCAACCGCGTTACCTAGCTATCTATGTGAAGGACGCACGTACCTAATCCCTAAGAAAAACAACACTCAAGATTCAGCTAACTTCCGGCCCATCACCTGCCTTAACACCTTCAACAAGTTGGCAACGTCTTGCGTAGCCGAACTTATCAACCGACACTGTGATGAAAATAATATACTGGCCGAGCAACAAAAAGGCTGTGGAAAGGGATCGTTTGGATGTAAGGAGCAATTGGCTATCGACGCGGTGGTTATGGGCCAAGCATGTACTAAACAACGGAACTTGTTTGCAGCATATATTGATTACAAGAAAGCCTTTGACATGGTCCCGCATAGCTGGCTGATTAACATAGTACGGATATACAAAATTAATACACAAATAATAAAATTCTGTGAATCAATTATATCGAAATGGTGTACTAAGCTACGCATTGGTAATATTACATCACGCACGATAAAAATCACCAGAGGTATATTTCAAGGTGACAGCCTAAGCCCGCTTTGGTTCTGTCTTGCCTTGAATCCATTATCCTCTCTGCTAAACAAAAGTAAACATGGATTTGAAGTAAGAAACAGCACTCAGAGCGTCAGGCTCACTCACCTCATGTATATGGATGACATCAAGGTATACGCCAGCACTGCCAAAAGCCTGGAACAACTTCTCCAAATCGTCGAGAAATTTTCTAAAGACATAAAAATGGAATTCGGTATACAAAAGTGCAAAACAGTAAACATCATAAGAGGCAAGATGTCCAAGGGATTTGAATATACTACCTCTAATAACGAGACCATAGAATCCATGGGAGAAGACGACATCTACAAATACTTATTAGTTGAGCAGGCAAGAATGATCAACCACACATCCATCAAAACCAGCTTGAGTATATCATTCAGCAACCGTCTGGAAAGCATATTAAGAACATCACTTAATTCAAGAAATATGGTAATAGCAATAAACACCTTTGCCATCCCTATTATTACATACTCGGCAGGTATAGTCAGATGGAGTAAAACTGACTTAGAAGGTCTGGATAGAAAAGTCAGAACACTTATGACTAAGCACCGCCATCACCACCCCAATGCCGCGGTCGAGAGATTGGTTCTTCCGAGGACCATGGGAGGAAGAGGCCTTGTTAACAAGCAAAATGACTGCCTATTTAGTTATTTTTCCAGGAAGGCTCTATCGTCTCAACTTCATTGTGCCATCCTCAACGCGGACGATAACTTTACACCAGCGGATATGAAGAACAGGATCCTCTCGAACAACCCAGCTAGTACCATAATCCACCTTTACACCAAATGGAATGAGCTTGGTGACCCGAATGTAGACGCTCTAATCTCCAACTCTTGGCTTCGATTTGGCAACTTATTTCCAGAAACGGAAGGGTTTATGGTAGCTATCCATGATCAGGTTATAGCGACGAGAAACTACCTGAAGTTCATCGTACGGGATCAAACAGTACAAACTGATAACTGCCACAGCTGCGGTGCTATCCACGAAACAATACAGCATGTCCTAGCAGGATGTTCCTCTCTTGCCAATAACGCCTACAAAAGAAGACATGACAACGTTGGCAAAATACTCCACCAAGAACTGCTTAAGATATACGGTCTCTCACAAACTTCTCGAACACCTGTGCCGTACTATAAGTACTCTCCTCATGCAGTAATAGATAGCCCAGAATATGTCATCTACTGGGACCGAACAATTCTGACGGACACGAGTGTACAGTTTAATAGGCCAGATATAGTGATCCACAACAAAAAGCAGAAAAGTATCATCCTTATTGACTTTGCAGTTGTCAACAATAACAATATGGATTCAACGTACCTCACAAAGGTTCAAAAATATGTACCGCTTTGTCACGAGCTTAAGGAATTGTGGAGAGCAAACAGTGGGATAACACTACCTGTGGTGTTTTCATCTACAGGTCTGGTCCCAAAAACAACAGTCTCTGCTATGACAAGGCTGAATGTGAATAAGAAGCTCATATACGAAATGCAGAAAGCAATCATTCTAGATAGTTGCCGGATCGCCAGGGAATTTCTTATTTAATTGCAAAGAATGATCGACATGTTTGGTTTTTACCCGCATGTCCACCAGAGCCTAGCCAGCCACTGGCAGGTGAACGATATCCTACTGAAGAATGTAGAGATAGTGCAAAAGCAAAAAAATCAATAATAATAATAATATTACTCCATCAGGGATAAACCTCGTCGTGGTGAGAGGGCTTAGGCGTATCTTTCTGCGAAACTGAAAGCTGTGTTCACCCAGGGTCACCCATGTCAAATAGGTCGAAGTGGAGATATGAAGCGTAACCAATTATCCCAAATCATAAATAAACATGGATACAAATAACGTTAATAGATTTGAAGGAATGCCGCTACCTGAGGTCGTGGGGGCGCTATATGGAGCCAACGCTGAGGGTGACAGCATGCAAACTATTGATTGTTAGATGCATGTGGAAACACTGACCGAGATACCCGAAGAAGCAAACCGCCCCAATAGCCATCAAACATCACAACCTGTAACTCAACGTGTTTTGCTTAGGACTACCATGGCAACAACAATAGAACAACAGCAGGACTGCCCAGACAACGTATAAAATGGACTGTAGAAATGAATAACTCAGTTTTACGTTGCTACAATATTTCAAGCAATATTGTAACAGAATTGCATTTGTAGAGCGTAAAGGAGGGAGTTATTTTTAAACCAATTCTATGATTTATCTAAGATTACGGAACAAAATCTAGTGGATAGAAGGAGAGCAATTATGGTTAAGCAGTTTCTTTCTGTATAAGAAACAGTATACATAAAATTGCAAGCAGTAAATCAGAGCTCCGCATCTAGGAAAACAAAAGAAGATCGAATTGAGGACTGGTCAAATGAGGTAGAGATGGAAAGCAACAATAATAATGTAGAAGAATCATCCGCGAACAGAGAAGAAGACATCCATTTATTTACATCTCTTCAAACCGATATCCATGCTATATTAGAGACAACAGTAAACAAACCAACATACATACTCAATCACGGGCACAACAATCATTTGCGTGCAACGAACACTTCCGCATAGCCATATCAGAAAATCGTAATAGTGACCCTACTCGCAGAGATGGCATTCCAAGGATTCACAACAATAAAAGAGTAAACGAGCGTACGAATATATTAACGGCGGCATTTTGTCCAACTATCTAACGTCAACCACAACCATAGAAGATGTACACTGCATAATATGCTCAGGCGCTGTAGTAGTAGTAGGAACTATGGGCAAAAAGGCAATAGCGTGTATGGGAACTCAATTGCCAAAAACAACACCACGCATATCAGCCCGGGAAAGGCGCCTAACCAACAAAATAAACAACATCAGGCAGGACACAGAAAACCTCACAGCTTACTCATTTTTTTTTTGTTAAAGAACTTAACGCTCAAGACACAGAATACCCATATCTCTCATGAGATAAAATCCAAAATATCGGGCTAAAAAAGTTTACAACAACTCATTTTTTCCTTCAAATTTCTTCAGCAGCCATTTGAGTGGCCCACATTAGACCCCTTTGTTCTTGACGTCAGGAAGTACTTACCTTATTGCAAAAGGCAACAACGTCTTAGACCCCACAAACTTACGACCAACAATATGCCTATCGACGACATCCAAACTTATGACGAAGATCCTTGCTAATCGAGTTTACGACCAAGTACAACACCATAACGCAAGAGCAGAAGGGATGTGCAAACAATACCATGACATGCAAGGAACAACTAATAATTGATACTATGTTAGTTCATCAAGCAGTCCAGGGCAAACGTAACGTTAGCATGGGATACATCGATAGCTAAAAAGCATTCGATGGTCTTCCACATCCTTACCTCCTAAAAATTTTTGAGGTGTACAAAACTGCTTCAAGGCTTATACGCTTCATGAAGATAACAAAGGAATTATGGAATGTGAAATGGCAAAAATTCGCAAACAAACTCTATTTGACCTTCACTCTTGGCTGGTCGTCACAAAAGTCACTTACAAATCCTTTTACTTTCCACAACTCCCGCCAGAATCACATACACATTCACACACACATTAATTTTTAATACATTCATTCATTCCACTTTACACATTCACATTAAATTCCTCTGTCTCGAAGTTCGCTCCCACTTCCAGTAATAACTATGAGCTCCATAGAGTTAATGGAAGTTGTGGATCCTAACTATTCCTAACAATTTCCCCTTACACGAAATTGGGAAACGTAGTGTTTCTTTCCTTTCTGTTGGCCGGGTACTTTTCCCCCATCGAATTACGTTACTATTTTTGCAAAATAAAAATAAAAGCGTAGGAGAAACGAAACTCGATATAAAGGTAGCTGGAGTGTAGGGATGAAAGAAAAAAAGTGTTAATACAATCCAAAAGGGATTGTATCTCGATCCAGTCTCTGGATCGCCGCCCCTAAGAAAATCTAAGTACATTGCCTGTGCAAATTTTTATATTTGTACCGCGGATCCCTAACTACTCTGGAGGATCAGCGTTCGGGTTTGGGAGGAATGGGGACTCACCAATAGCGTGTCACTCTTTACAATTATTTACTTGTTTTATTATTCGTATATTGGCCTTTCTGCCCTCTGGCCCCTCTGGACACGGGCCACGGCCGGTTTTGTAGTTTGTGATTTTGTTTTTTGTAGTTGTTTGTTGTTGTCGTTACTTGTCGTTGTTTGTTTGTTGGTTGGTGTTGCTTGATGTTGTTGTTGTTTTATGTTAGTTAATGTTGTTTTTTGTCGTGTTTCTTTGTTCCTACATCCCTCTGCTGCTCCATCGGTGGGGTGCTGGCTTAAAAGGGGTTCGTCCTACCTTCACCCATCGAACCTGACTTTTAAAACTGGTGCGTTGTTGGAGTGTGCCCGATATGCTGGACGTCCGCCTGCACACCACTGTTTTTCGCTTGTTAGGGTGTTGCTATAAAAGAGACCATCAATCGATTTACTCTGAGCTAGCCCGCTAGCTAGCTGCATTCACATCCATTATAGAGATGTGATGCTGGTGCTGTCTCCACATCGATGGCGGGATGTGGTGTTCATTAAGCCCCATGTTACTTGTCTTTTGTTATGGGTGTAGGCTCCAGGGATCGCCTTCTCACACACGTCGTCATCGTGTTGGGTTTGCCGGCTTGAATGGACGGTCCGTCCCTACTGTCCTTAGGGCTTCACCGACCGAACCCCTCATTCTCCTCTGCAGAGAAAACCGCCCATGAAACTTATGTCGGTTGTTTTCCAATGTCTGGAGATGCTGGACCACTGGCTGTTGGGAACATGACTGCCCCCACCGCCGCCAGAGCTCGTTGCTCCCACTCAAAGAAAAGAGGGATCGAAAGGACTTCGGAAGGGAAAGAAAGCCAAACTTGTTGTGGGAAAATTTACCGCAAGAGTTCCACCACCGGTCCGCGAAAATCCGAACACACTTTTGAACTGGGACAAATCTATAACAACAGATCAAACCATACAAGCTAACAAACCTGATATTGTTGTACATTAAATACGTATAAAAACAATAGAAATAGTTGTCCCACTAACACATAACATGCAGACAACATAGTAAAACAACTCAATAAATACACCGATTGGAAGCAAGAATTGAAGAAGATAAGTGGCGGGCTGTTTTACGAACTCTTCAACATCAGCCATTGTAATAGACACGATGTTTCAAAAGTCTGTACAACTATTTGCACAGGCTGACAACATAGACATTATTGGAAGAAATCAGAAAGCTATTAATGAAGCGATTTCTCCATTAAAGCAAAAGCACTGAAGATGGTCTTATAGCTAAATGAGGGCACAACAAAGTATATGATACTTTATTATATTACTGTTGACAAAAAGGTACATCCAACACCAACGACTTGGACAACACACCACACTGGTAAACTATAATTTTGAAACTCTGAGGTGGTTAATGGCTTTCTCCAAACAGTGACACAACCGCAGAGATCAACAAAAAAGCACTCGCTCACTAAGAAGACAACCGAAAAATAAATCCCTCACACGAACAACGAGGAGAGCACTTTTGTGGGGATACCTCAATCCGAAGGTTTACAATAACAAACTTCGGCCGATTCAATCTCTATGGGAAAATATTCACCGATAAATTACACCCATTGCATATACGAGTACGCTTTTCTCTCGCACATTGCCAAACGTAAGGGTCTGTGCAGTAATGACTTAAAAACACGGTCGTCGTTTAAACAGGCTTGCAAAATAATTTCAGCATTTTGGAACTTCAATTTATAAACAACAACGCTTCCAGCTGTATTTTTTTTAAATTTAAACTTGAAAATTTTCCGCTAGGCAATTTTTATGTAGCTTTCTGTAAGAAAAATTGGTCAAATAATTTTTTATCATTACGCATACTGATGCTATAACCACCGATTATTTCATTTGGCTGCCTGTCTACAATATAAAAAAGTTTACATGAAACTAAGAGGGCAAAGAATTTTAATTTGAATTACTATTTTTTTACTCATTGTTTGATTTGGGTATTTAAAAAAAACTTCGTTTAAATTAATTACAGAATATTTATTGGTTTGAATTTAATGGAATTAAAATAGAGATAAGTGCTTCAGGTTCACTGTGTATTGAAAATACTTGAAAATACCACACGATTATCTGTGAGAATAATTTTGAATGCAGAAAATAAATTAATTAAAACATTTAAGGCCACATAGTCACAAAGTTATGCAGAAACGAAAATCAACTACGAGTATTTCACAATGATTCGCAGTCCTGCGGTAAGGCTTTTTTTTTGTTCAAATTTCAGGAGTCAATTTCAGGAGTATGAATTTCTATCACTCGTGATACGAACATAGCAATGGGAATGAAATATTGCTGATTTATCCGCAGGTTATAGCCGCCATAGGTCTATGTCCATCTTCAATAAAGAAGTTCGTAAGTTCGTCCGAATCTAAAAACAGATTTTTAATTGGCAGAATTCTTATAAAGCGAAAATGTTCTGTAATAGAGCGGGAAGAAATATCATAGAAACTTTTCAAGTGTCGATTTATTACTAGCTAGCTAGTAGCAGGCTATTATTCAGGAAACCACTTTCTAGCTTGTTTCATAGTTTGATTTGAAACAAATCACTCCAAAAAATATTGTTTTCAATGTTTTGTTGGGTTACAATTTTCCAAGACGATTCAAGCGCGGAAGGATGAAGAATTAGCACTGTTTTAAGATTGATATACAGTCTTGTCTTCAATAAAGCTCAGGGACTGCTTTTTTAAAATTACGTGGTAACCATTTTATGTAGAGGCGAAACTCTATTGGTGGAACATTTGGTACCAACGTGACGCTCGCACATCCTCGTAGGCTTAGCTACGTACCTGGACCAGATACTGCTTTCAACGGTATAGAAAACATCATGATGAGCTAGCCAGTGCTATCAAACATAAAGAAAATATTGCGAAAATCGGTCAACTGGCATGGCTACTATTTAGATGCTAATGTCAGGGTGCTCGCGAAAACAATCGTCAGATTAAAATGGATTCTGGATCCAGAAAAATAAAGTATTGATTTGGCGAGAGTCTACATCTCTATGCAGCATTACTAGTTTATACAAGGCTTGTATGAGACAACTCGTGAAAACTACAAAAAATTCAAAGAAAATTGTTGACAAAGGATTGCCAACCTAAATGAAGAACCACAGATCTGCCAATATAACTGCCTCGAGTTAAACCATATTAACCAGTCAGGATAGAATATCAAAACATTAGCTTGACCCCAATTACACAGCTTAATAAAATAATGTAATAATATACTACTCTATTTGCCGAGCTCATTGAATACTCACCATATGCTGAAGAACTAATGCTCAAAATAATTTTTGGGCAGTATCAAGTGAAACACAATAGGCAGTTATTTCCTGTATTTCATACTTCTGTCTGACATGATTGTCAAAATATTTGCCCTAAGCCAACATAGACAGTAGGTATCCAATTAACGCTATTCAACAAGTATGCTTAGGAGAGTAACGCTAAGGAAATAACTCCATATCAGGAATGAGGTACATTGAATTCAGAATCGGAAAGCCTAGTTGAAAAGGAGAAACCAGCAGAAAACAAATTAGAAACGCTTCAAGAAGAAGTTAAGCAAGTCTATCTCATGCTATTCCTGAACTCAGCGCAAAACAAAGCTATATAAAACAAAATAAAACATAAACGCAAAATCTTTTTGTTTTTCCTAAAAGTGATTTCTTTTAACCTCTGCTCAACGAAAGCATAAATATTCTGAGTAAGTTGTAGGGAGTAAGGTAAACAAATCGCAATATAAACCAACTGCACCAAAGCATTGATCTTAACCTCAATAAATCAACAAGAGGGGGCTGCCAGAAACTTCCCCAGACAAATTAGACGCTAAAAAAAGTGGGTTATTGAAATCCTCAGTGAAAATAACGCCGAGCTTGTCAGAGAACTTCCTATTCTTCTAGTTCTCTATTATTCCAGATAACTATAGCGTATCGCAAAAATCTGAGAGTAAACTTGAAGTACTTCAAACCTTGGCTGCTCAACTCATCCGATATGCCTTTGTAAATATGGGAATTCCTTCCTTATCCACGTAACGCCGGCAGTTTATCGGTCCATGCTCCATACCTCGAATAACAGAGCCTCATCTTCGGCCAACCACAACTTTTTCCGTTTCCCATTATCTGCAATACAGAAACATAATGTTATTAACAATAGAAATATTAAATAAATTAAAACCGAATATTTTGCAATAATTCTTACTAAATCTCGTCTAGCAGTTGAATATACTGTAAATAATTAGTTTAATATCCGACAATTGATTGTTTTGAATGTTTGACGTCTCCTGCTGTGATAAGGTGTGTTTGATTTTATAATAACTTTAATCTTTTCAAAGTAGGGTACCTTTGATTTCACAACTCTTGCTGCCGAGGAGATTATGTTGGAGTTTTAAAATAAGAGATTAGTATTACACCAGAAACCAGAAAAGACTACCCATACTCGCCAAGAGCTTCAAACTTCATGCAAAAAACTGTTGGCGTCGTCTGTCTGAGCTTAAATAATAACTAAACATTCTAATGACTTCCAAGCCAGTTCTAGAATGTATTGTATTACTTCACTGAATCTTGTTCGGGCCCTGGCAATAATGGTCACGGATGATGCAATCATCTATGATTGGGACAAGAGGAATTGTTCAGGAACTGAGCTCAAAAACCTAATGATAGCTTCCTCTGACGTCTCTAACAGGCCATCGACCTTTCTGCTATTCCTCTCTAGGCAAATCTATAGACTGGTTACTGGCGTCGTAACGGTGTCCTACGATTTTGCTAAGCACTACTCGTAAATGTGAAAAGTGTGGATTCCATTATATGACAACAAAACCAGTAATTTTAAATACTTTTCAGATTGCTTCGCAGTAAACGATTTCAAAAATTTGATATTGCTCCGCTAAGGGCTTGATTTAGTCGAAAATGAAATGATTTTATTTATAGTAATACTCTACTTGGAAGTACATTTGAAAAGTTGATCTGAAACTACGCTTGGTACACGCAATTCACTAAATGATACGAAATACAAAGAAGATTTTCGGATTAGAACTGCACGCACCTATGCTTGCACATGATAGATTGCTTTCGTATCGGTCCGGTACTCCACAATAGACTTCGTACCGCATCATATCTCTGGTCTAAACATCCACAAAATTATGTTGTCACTTTGTTTTGTTTTGTTGTTCGCATATCTCATCACTTCAGCAAACCAACTGCGTGCATATCCATACACACTTTTACTTCTGTGTACATATGAGATACCACGAATGTGTAGGAGAGAAACCAATCAAATCAACTGTCAATCACTCGAATTTGCATGTTGCAGTCACACTTGGTCGAAGAAACATTTTCTCAATTTCTTCAATTCCATTTATCTTCAGCATGACCCTGACTGACCATGGAACACTTAAATAGCAGCCAGATGCGTCTATGGTCTAGTTTGCGTTCGGGGCTTCTTGTGAATAGTGCTAATAAGTGAAAAGTGCGCGGATTAAATTTGGGCTGCAAAAAATGTGATAGGGCAAGTGCCAAGTGTGCAAAGGTAAGGAGCAGAAAGCCGGCATGCGAAAACATTCTCTCTCATGTGATCTGTGCTCTTTATGAGTATTCTGCTGGCCTTCTTGTGATGGTGGTGGGTGTTGAGAACATACATTATTTTTTGTTTTTCGGAGTTTTGTGTTTCGGAGTCGTTCTCCATTAGCTTGGATTCTGTGGTCTCTGCATTGTATATAGTACATTGTAACAACTCTACGTGTCGTGCGGTATTCGGTCCATGTCGATTCTCTAACATCTGAGCGTTCTCGTTTGGACAGGTTACAGTTTGGTTTTTGGTTCGCGAGTGATTGTCAATGATGCTCAAAGACTTTAATCTACGACAAGAAGAGAAGAGCTGCGTCAACGCCAATGAGTAACTAAGAAGTGAGTAGTTTTTTTTTTATTCTCTGTTCTGTTTGCTGATGTTATTTTAATATGTTTGTGGTCCTTTACGAGTAGTCTGCTGAATAAATCTGTAAACCAAGTTTCAATCTTGACAAAGCGAAAGAAGCCTAATCGGCCATATTCCACTTTAAATTTATACACACGTACTCATATAATTATTGTGCTCATATAATTAATCCACTAAAACAAAACTAGATATTTAGTTCAAAATGAAGTTATTATTCATGCAAATAAAAGGACTTCTTTAAGCAGAATCTACATCTAATATTAAGAATTCATAATATATCTCTTTTTGGAAAAGAACAATTTTTCGCTTAAGCACAATTTTAACAACTATTTATAAATATTGCATAAGGCCGAGTGTACATATAACAAAGTCATCTCCAATAAAGAAAATGTATATTGCGTATTTAAGAATACGTTTTACTTTTTATGCAGTTCGTATTTGGGTGGAAAGCCCTTTTGCCATTTATTTCTCAGGTTATTTTACTCCACTCTTGTTGTATTATTTCCCATAGAGAAGAATTATTCGTGGATTTTCTAACTTTTTATGACACAACATAGATTCTATCCTAACCTAACCTAGATTCTCTATGCGGTTTAAATCAGGGCTTTGGAGAGACCACTCCAGGTCTGGGATGAAATTGAATTCTAACCAGAATTTAACGACCCGAGAACATTGCTTTGTTAAAATATATCCTGTTGAAATATCTAGGCCAGCGGCAAATTATCGACATAATCCCCATTCAAATGAATGTCCAGGATATAAACACTTCGCCTCTCATTGTATAAACGGGCTAACTCCAGATGAGGAGAAACATCCCCGAACCATCACTGCCGTGCTAAAACGTTTTCTTCGAGTATTTGGGGTCCAATTCTTTCGAAGGACGCCTGACGAATGGTCTGCCATCATTTCCAAATACACTGAACTTAGGGTCATCGGTTCAGACGACCAAATTCCAAAAATGTTGGCTCTTATGAAGATGCTCTTTGGCGAATGCTAGTCTTAGTGCAATATTTTTTGGTCTACGTCTCGCGATTCGTCAATTAAAATTATTCTCTTTAAGTCGTCATCATATGATTTGTGCTGATATTTTTACATTTTACTCTGCATCCATTTGGCCCCTTATTTGTACCCATGTCAAAAAAGGATCCGTTTTGTTAAGCCTGGTCAGTTGCATGTCCTCAGCAGTTTGGTTTTTTCGGTAATACTGAGTGTGCGTTCCTCACTTTACTTCGAGAAAAACAAAGGGTTTTATGGTTTTGATAGCATTCCCAGATGTTGTGCTCTCGATTTTGTCCATTTTAATTAAAATACTTACTATTTTAGTTAAAGTGCACGTAAAACGAGTTAATAAATCATTTCATTAAATTTTAACAAAAAATGGGCAACGAAAATAATCATATTACCTGCATTAAATTTAAGGGCTTAATTATGTGAGCACTTGCACGTTGACCGAACCACAAACAACTGCACGCAATTTGAAAACAAGAGAACTTTCCTCATCGATTTGCATCTGGTTCTTATACGGAGATAACGGGAAAAACAAAAACGTAAAGTGATACAGGAAAATATAATTGAAAATAAATTTTGAATGCCCGATTTTTGGCTTTATTACGTACATACATATGCATGAACTTAGTTAGATAGCTGTTTGACTTGAACGCCAACAAATTTACTTTGGAAATACAATAGTATAGAAAATAATAAGCTTGAACTGAAATTTTATTTAATATTTGATGGGAAAGGCTCTCCGACTTCCGACAAACTGTTTACATCTCTCGTAAAGGATAGTATCCCGTATCCCGCGCTCACATTGTAGCACCCCAAAGAGGTGAAGTCTCTAAAACTACTTACCTCAGATTTCTTGGAAATTTTGTATGCCTTTAGTCTGGGTCATTAGAAATAAAAATAGAAAACAACTGATTTCTCCATGGAATATCTTGAACAGAGGGAATGGTCGCCTTGAAAAGCGCGGATTGATACCTGTAGGAGAAGAAAAAAGAATGTTGCACTGAGTCTCGGCACTTTAATTAAGAATTATTTTAAAGGTAAAAGTCCAATCTTCAAGTAAAAAAGTTTCTCGATTATTATTATATGGACCAAGAAATAAAAAAAAGTTAGCTCGTCACTACAAAAAAAATGTACCACCACATTTAATTCATAGTGACAGAGCCTTACTTATTTTTTAATAAAAATACTCTGAATTTAAAAATATTTACCAACAGCATACTCTGACATATTTCCTACAAACAATTATCGACTGTTACTTTTAGTAACAGCTTTTTTTTCATTTATGACCAGCTAGTGTTGTTGGTTAGGCATCCGATCACCCCTCGACATTTAAAACCTTCTAATCATCCTTAGGGCACTGAGAGCCCGAGACAAAATTCAACTGTAAATAAAAACACTTTATTCAGCAGCCATCATGATATGTTTACAATATATATGTAGTTGACCTCGTCAACTTACAAACGGGGTGCATTCAGTTTACAGGTGTGCTTTATTTATTTATGGATGTGTGTGTGTAACACATGATCTCTGTACGTCCTCGGGGCACTCAGTGCACGTCTTTGTTTTAAGTATATTTTGTGTGTCGCACAGTTTTGCATTGCATTCGAAACTTGTTCCACGGATTTTGAGAACTTTGTTGTGGTAAGTCTATTTTTTTTTATTCAAAATAATGTTGAGTTTTAGTTAGTTTTAAATGCATTTTATTTTCTTAACACTAACTCTTACATTCTAACAAAAAATGCTTAAATGCTAGCTTACAATTACTTAACAATCTTATACTAACTTACTGGCCCCACACAGGCACTCTAAGCTACTCTGAATACTTATATCTATGTCTTTCGACTTCATTTACATTTTATTTATAAATACTTATTTTCTATACTTAAAGCTAAGAAAAAATTTGTTTACAAAAACCTAGCATATGGACATTTATTTTTTATAAAAACTTAGTATCTAACTTAAAATAAACCTTAGCCTACCTAACCTAAATGCACAATACACACATAAACACACATAGACATTATACACAATCATATACATACATCAGTATACACCTTTGTATACACTGATATATGTATATGTTTCTTAAATGCTAACCTAAACCTATGTAAGCTGGCCATCTCTATTTACTGAGCAAATAGATTGGTCAGCTCTGCCTCATTAGTGAGGCTGTTCCGTAATTGACGGAAACGAAGACGAAACATCTTCTCCGTCATTCAACCACCAGAAATGCTGGTGCTGCCGAACGACATCCCCCTTATCGCGATTCCCCACCGCCCTACTGAACCTGAGGCGATCCACACTGCCGTGTGCGACGTCTCTGTTGTAGTTGAGTCGCCTGTCCCCAGCTGTCCGAGCGACATGGAAGATTAACGGCACCGCTGATCTATCCTGGATCAACCCTATCTGATCTAGGTAGAGGAATGCTTCCGGTGGAACGAAGCCGTCAGATCGCACACTCTCGTGGTAAAGGTAATTGGGGTAGTAAGCCCCAGATATCAGGTTATTCATCGAGGTCATTGCTCTTGCAATGTGCCTTCGAGTCAGCTTAATTACGAAGTTGTCCACTCGTATTAGGTTCGCCCTGTTGTAAAGGACCTCATTAGGATAAAATTTCTTGTACTCCGACTCTGGTGCAAAATAATGTTGAGGTATAATTTTCGTTCGCTTACCACCCATTCACGTGAATTGACAGAGGAAGAACTGCACGAGTACGCTAGTTTTTTTGGAAACAGTAGCGACGATAATGAAAGTGTGAATGGAACTGGCTCCGATGATGTGTATGATCAGAATTGTGACGCATCCGATGTTGATGAACCCGACCAAAATGAACCGCTCGAAGATCTTGAGCTGTTGGAGCTTCGTCAATCCATCGAAAATAATGACAATTTGTTTCAAAACGATGACTCAACCGAAGAAACAGCAAATGTGGCAGTGCCGGCAAATCGCGGTCAAAAATACGTTAGTCAAGGCAACAACGACAAAACTGTTTGGTGGTCAATGCCACTAGAAAGTGAAAAATCGAGAGTCGAATCTTTGAAACGAGAAAGAGTCAATTCCTGTGCATATTCCACGGAAGATTTTGTTCAAAAGCAGGACGCGTTCAGACGCCTTTTTCCCACTGCTATTGTTGAAGAAATCGTGCTTGAAACAAACAGAAAAGCAAAAAGAGAGTACGAAGCAAACCGAAGGAGCGGCCTTGGAAGAATACTGATGCTGATGAAATCCATGCATACATTGCCATTTTGCTTCATTCCGGTGCAGAAAAATCCAATAATGTTCAAGTCAAAGATATTTTCCACAAATCAAATATGACATTTTATCGGGCAGTTATGACATTGAAACGCTTTGAACAATTAACTCGTTTTCTACGTTTCGATGATTCCAGAACACGATTATCACGATTACGTGAAGATAAATTGGCACCAATTCGTCATATCTGGAATCTCTTTATCAAGAATCTGACCATGGTTTTCGTTCCATCGTTGGAGCTATGCATAGACGAACAACTCTTGGTAATGCGAAATAGATGCAATGCAAGGAAAAATGTTTGTTTATTGTCAACCGCCCATGCCACCGAAGAACTAGATGAGCAAACTGGAAAACCGCTTGTAATCCATGATTATAATGCCCATAAAGGTGGTGTAGATACATTTGATAAGCTATTGCGCGGATATAGTTGCATACGAAAGAGTAACCGCTGGCCTATGGTCCTTTTTCACAACATGATTGATGTTGCAGAACTTGCTTCGTACCGTTTGTTTGAATTATGCCATCCGGCATGGAACACAAACAAAAGCGAAAAACGAAAAACATTTTTATAAGAGCTTGCATTCGAGCTGTCCAAAAATCAGATGCAAAATCGTGTCAACACTAATAAACCATTGCGAAGATCAGTTAAAATCGCAATGAATTTGATTGACTTCAAAGCAAACATCAGTACACCACAAAAAATGCCCGTAATACAGGTAAAAAACTGAAAGTTTAGCCATTTGAATTTTCAATTATGTATACTTTCTGCTCTTGTTTTCAGGTGAACAATTTGAAACGTCGGTGCGAAGCATGTAAAGGCGAAAATGGTAAGAAAGACAACAAAACAACAGCGGTGTTTGATCTATGTCTCAAACCCACTTGCTCCAAGCACTACGTGCGTTCATGTGGTGCTTGTTATCGGCGAAAATTCAAAGAGCCGGACTCTACAGAAGCGAGTGAAGACGAGGGCGATAACGAAGAAGACGAGTTTGCAGAACATCTCTCCCATCCATCTACTTCGAGAGGACTATCGGTGAAACGTCGCCGTCCTTCGGACATTGATCTCTGATTTTTATATTACTTTTATATATTTTACTTAAATATTACACATTGAAGGCATAATAAAGTTAATTCTTTAAAAAAAAATTAATAAATCATTGATTTTCTTTGAAATGTAGCTATTTGCAGTCAAAAATGCATCCAAGGGCACTGAGTGCCCTGGGACGGGATTAAGGTATAAAATACAAGGACGGTTAGAAGGATCTAAGATTTACAACTTCATACTGTTGGTGATCATTTTCAAAGCACACCCCGATTTATTCTTTTCCATTTTCTGACTGTCTGAAACTACAGTGTAAATAGTATTTTCATTAAGTAACGCGTTAAAGAACTCTCATCTATTGCAATATGTTGTGTCAATATGTTTTAACGAATGAATCGATTTTTTTCTTTAAAATATGTACCGTGATTTAACTATTGTACTCGTATGTTCAGTGGTTATTTCGCTCCATGCGTGTCATCCTACAATTTACTTGTGTTTGTGTTTTATCTCACGTGATCTTAGTTCCTTAAAAGAAAAGTCTTTCGAGTTGAACCGTCTGACCACCCACTGGTTGCTTCTGCTCTTATTTTGTTCCCCTCCATAATAGCACATTTTATTCTGTTGGAAGTTCAAGTATTGGGTACTGTTTCTGGTGTTTCGCCACTTGGTTTCTTGAACGCATATTATATCGATTCTACGTTGCTGTGTAACGTATTACGTTTTATAAATCAAACTTTTGCCAATGATTTATAGAATCTGTTGACATTGAACTATTGCTGTGATTTGTCTTGTCATTAAGGAAGTCGTGAATTGATATCAGTTTATTGTCCAATTTATTTAAAGCTGCCATTATTTGCTGTTCACTATCTTTGTTTTCTTTGGCGGTGCAAATATTTAAAAGAATGCTTAAATTGATATTAAAAATTCCTTTTATTTAAATGAATCCTCATTTGGCGTGCAATCGATAATAGATTCAGAAGACGGTTGCAACCCTCAGTTACGGCAGAATGGGGTTCCTTAATCAGGATACACATAAATAACCACTTAATTCTGATATTCCATTGGAGTTACATACAGTGCAAGTCCCAATAACATTTCAAATATTATTGTTACACTAGTTTTCAGCTATTCCACAAAATTATTCTCGTAATTCCAAGCTTGCACGAATTTTAATTATTATTTTCCCAAAACTTTATGAATTTTTAGCAATTATTTTCGCAACAAGTCATTGTTGCCTAGTTAACTTCATCTGCCAAAGTGATTTATCTCAAAGATGGGCCGATATTTTACACATTAGTCTTTGGAACTTTTCACTCATTGTTTTCTGAAGAATATGTGTTGTGTATATCAGAAAATATTTAATTAATTGCCCCTTTATTGTCTGAATGGCCGCTCTAATTTTTGATATAGCATTGATTTCATCATTTAAATCTAACTCTGCTTCGTGATCGAGTTCATTGGTACAATGTTTTCTGTTAAAATATTACTTCAAAATATAACTTTGTTACGAGACAAAGTCAATTACTCACGAAACTGGCCATAGGTTAAATAGATGTCATTAACCTGGAATTTATATTCCGAAATTGACTTTATCAACTAATAACTAAAATGTATCATCTTCAACTTCTTCTTTTATTAACCGTTGATATATGCAACGCTTACAATTTCGTCTTACTTACATAATTAGATTGCACTACGGTCCGGAGTGAACCAGGGTCTCAGCTAACATGCCTCTTCAGTTAGCGCTGTCTTTTTCCAGCTGCGACAACGATGTTGACTGAGGTCCTCTCCCACCTATGTGCGCTACCTAAAATGACTTTGTTATCTACGGCGGTGTCCCTCTGGGTCAGAGTCGAAAACTTTCCGGGCTGGAACGCTAGTGTCCAATGCGATCAAGGTGACATTTTAGCTGCATTATACGAGATTTGCTGAAGAGGTCAGCATCGCTCTGCAGCCCGTACAGTTCGCTGTTCAAATGTCTCTTCCATTCTCCATTTTAGATCCCGTTTGCATGAAAGTCACCCGGAAAACTTTTTTCTCGAAGCGCTCGAGATAATTTTTATCCGTTTCCGTCAGCTAGGATGACCAGTGTCTTGCGTGGTATCTTTTTTGTTGCTCGGGACCTGGTCTTACTACTTAACTGCCCAAAGAATGAGCTATTAGCAAGACTGATTCTGCCAGATAAGGTCCTATACTAACTCAAAGTTGTAGCTGCCTATCGTCATGTTTTGTGTTAGACATCGATGTTTGTATGTGCTTCTTTACTGACAGCTTGTACTTTGTTTTACTTTCTTTGAATGCTTTTTTTTAAGAATTTAACACTCAAGTGAGTATGACTCCACTAAGCCTAAGCTCGAGTTAAGTTTTTTAGGAAAATGGTACAGAGAGAAAAAGAAAGATTTTTGGACTCAGTGTTTATTTCGCTCCATGGATGGCATCCAACATTTAATGGGGAGACTAAATTATTAGTGTAATTGGATTTGCTGTTGTATTCTAGGCAACCACTTATCATATGTGATTTTGGTTGTATGAAAAAGAGAATGCCTTTCGGAAGCCAATACACTACCATTTGAGCCACGGCCAACAGCACCAAACGCTTCACTGACAGCTCCCTATGTTCTTCCTATTATAACTGAACAGCCTTTTGAAACATGATGCCTTTGGAGTTGACTTGTGAGTTTCACACAATTTTTTCAAGAACGAGGTTGAAAAATGACACCGCATCGCCTTGTTTAAGTCCTTTCCTGACATTGAAAGTCTCAGTTTTGTCATTACCGAACTTGATGGAGCAGCGTGCATTCTCCATCGTTATCCTTCATAGCCGAATGAGTTTGGCAGGGATGCCAAATCTGGATATGGCTCTGTAGAGTTCATTTCAATAGATGCTGTAATATGCGGATTTAAAATCGGTCAAGAGGTGGTGTGTATCGATTTGGAACCCCTGTTATTTTTCCAAGACCTGCCAAAATATGAGAATTTGATTTGTGGTGGACTTTCCTAATCTAAAACCATAGTGATAGGGGCCGATCAGACTGTCAAGGAAGGTTTTAAAGCATTCACGTAATAGGGCAGAGAGGATTTTTTATGCGATATTGAGGATATTCCACTGTAGTTGGAATAGTTTCGGGGATCTGCCTTCTTCACCGGTCCGTATCAAATAATCACCGGATGGTTTAAACAGCTTGGCAGTTGAGCTATAGGGTAAAGGGTGGACGGAAATTTTATCTTGTCATTCTGCCTGCCCGTGGGGTGTTGTTTGTCATCACTGTTTAACAGTCGGCAGAAGTAAACTCTACAGGTTCTCAGCATCGACAGTGGCCCTACTGTGAGGTTTCCTTCGCCATCCTTTCTGTTCTGGCTTTACCCATTTGGCATGTTCGTTTTATTTTCGGTAAAATTTCTGGACTTCATTATTCTGATAGCACCTCTTTAAGTCATCGATCGATTGCCTTTCATGCTATTTTTGTTTTCTCAGGAGCCTATATAATTCCCTTCTTTCGTTTGTTCGAGCCCTTTCGTTCTTTTCTTTAAGACCACCGTGTATATTTATTCTTTTTTTATTGAGGCGAGTCGAAACCCAGTACATCAGAGTGATAATTGGTCTTCAACGTTGAACTTCCTCACCATGGTTCAGTGATTTTGGGCTGTTACGGACATTCGCATCCGTACCTTGGCTGCAATAAGGACATGGTCTGAGTCGATGTTAGCTTCTCTTAACAAACACTGGAGTGGTGAGTTGCGTTGATCGCAATAAGATCAACTTAGTTGACGGTTTGTTAATCAAGGTGTGAAAACACCATGTGATTGCTATATATACATTACATCTCGGCAAAAAATCTATAAGCTTGTGTCCTTTTCCGGAGGTGGTGGCGTGAGGGCTGTACTTCCTCGTTATATTACCAAAGACGCCCTCCTTGCCTAGCATAGCATGCTACTGAGCCGCTTCTTGGATTGGCAAAATTTGCTGACCTTAAAACTATCCAACAGGCTACACTCTTTTAGATCATGTCGTTAGTGAAGCCAGAAGTTTGCTCAGGTTTTCGCGTTTGAGTGTCCCAATCATTTCTTTAAGCTTTTTCTTTGAACCTCGATTGGAACTTGAGATTCGATTGCTTTTTTGACAGAATTGGTTCTCAACCGTTTGATCGAAAGTCTTATGGAAGGTTGCGTCAAAATTTGAAGTTTTTAGTCAAAAAAGGAGAGTTTACGTTCAGTGGTCTGCTAAAGAAAACATGCAATGAATCATGTCAATAATAGTCTGGGGTTTCTCTTCCGTCTGTATTGAAGACCTCATCCGCATCGATGGAATCATGAATAATTTAATGTAGTAATGACCAAAAATATTCTTCCAAGCTTTGCGAGGACACATGGATCAAGAAGAATAAAAAGCAATACTGAAAAATATGAAATGGTCTGCCAAATCACCTTGGGACGAACTTGACAGAACTTTGAGAGATCTTACAAGTAGACTGGAAACCAATAACATTAGAAACTATCAAGAAGTTGATCGACAGAGTGCCTAGATTTATCGAACTGGTAATTTTGGTTTTTCTGTACGATCTGCCGTAGTGTGAATACACATACTCGTAGCTGGTCAATTGTAAATTTACCCGTACCCGTACTAAATATTCACACACTTTTGATCCATCTTGACCATCTTGTGATTCTCACCAAAAAGTAATATAGGGTTTTCCAATAAGGACTTGACAACTTTTTTTTTAAATAAAACACAAACCATATGAAATATTTCAAAAACTTTATTATCGCCTTGAAGTACAATCAAAATATTTATGAATGGAACTCGACTTCGTTCATATGGCCACCGCGGACCCGTTTGCAGCGGTCGATTCGTTGGACCCAATTTTCAACGACTCGGCCACACATTTCGGCCGAAACGGCCGCTATTTCGCGTTCAATGTTGGTTCTAAGCTCTTCCAACGTCGTCGGCGTGTTGGCATAAACCAATGACTTAACGTAGCCCCACAGAAAATAGTCAAGCGGCGTTAAATCGCACGACCGAGGCAGCCAATCGACTGGCCCATTTATTGAGATAACACGCTCACTTACTCTTCAATAAATCAATTGTAGCGTGTGCTGTGTAGCTTGTGGCATCATCCTGTTGAAACCACATGTCGTCCAAGTCCATATCTTTCAATTCGGGACAAAAATAATCGGTGATCATGGCGCGATAACGCTGACCATTCACAGTAACTTGACGATCGTTATAGTTGACGAAAAAATATGGCCCAATAACGCCGCCGGCATGCAAACCGCACCGAACAGTTATTTTTTGTGGATGAAATGGTGATTCATGAAGCACATGTGGATTTTCACCCGACCAATAACGCATATTTTGCTTATTGACGAACCCATTGAGCGAAAAATGAGCTTCGTCACTGAAGATGATTTTGCGATGAAATTCATCATCTTGGCGCATCTTCTCCAGAACCCAATCGGATAACGTACGTCGCTTCAAATGGTCCATCGGCTTCAATTCTTGAGTCAGCTTGATCTTGTATGGCTGTAAACCAAGATCCTTACGCAAAATACGCCATAATGTAGTCTAAGCGATGCCCATTTCTTGAGAACGCCGTGGAATTGACTGATTTGGATCGTTTGCTACGGACGCCTGAACGACAGCGATATTTTCGACACTTAGACCAACCCGTTGTCTCACTGACACGGCAACATTACACAACGAATGTGTAGACTCAAATTTTTGCACTAAACTGGTTATTGCCTGTCTACTAGGGCGAGAATTACGATTGAAAATTGGAGTTAACGCTCTTAAAGTTGCAGTCACCGACTCCGAATTTCAGTAGAAAATTTTTATAATTTGCAGACGTTGCTCGTTCGTGTACTTTACCATGATGAAAATGTTGAGTTTACTGAATAAATTGACAGTGACAGTTTGATGATTGGTAAAAGAGTGCGTTCACAAATTAAATTCAAAGTTGTCAAGTCCCTATTGGAAAATCGTTTAATAACAAAATATCATATTAGTTTCAATATTATACAAAACAAGGTGACACATATTTACAACCAAATTCAACCTTACTTCGGGAGCGTATAGGAGCATCGGAAGCATATAGGTGATCACGGATGTCGTACGACTGGCGATCGCGTACACCCGAAACAGGATAACGCCCATCTCCGAGTGTTGAACCAACAGATGGACAAGCGCAAAACGACAAGTCATTTCAACTAAATATGCGTGTATGAAGCACCGCCCACATCATGAGCAACGAATAGAGAGGTATATCCCCGTTCCCCTATCCGCGCTACAAGAGTGGATCCTCGAACATCGAAGGGAGGAGTAAATCCCCGTTCCCCCATTCGCGCTTCAAGAGGTGCTTCGTAAGCCATGAATGGAGAGGTATATTCAAGTACCCCCATCCGCGTTACAATAGTGGATCCACGACCATCGAACGGAGAGGTAAATCCCCGTTCCCCCATTCGCGCTATAAGACTGGATCCTCTCACTCAGTTACACAGAATTAAAAATAAATTTAAATACACGCACTTCCGTCCTCCATCATCCGACAGCTCCGTCATACAAAATAACGTCATACATAACAAAAGGATTTGTTTCAGAAATTATAAGGAACGCAATACTCTATGATAACACAATAAATAAATATTAATATACGAGTATCATACACGCCAAAAATAAATCCATAAATTATGATAAAAATATAAGATTTAATATTTAGGTGTAAATGACTATTAAATATATGAGATATATTTATATATATGAAACCTATGTGAAACACCTTAATATAAATAACGATTACTAACAAATAGCTGAGAAATACCCAGTGATTAGCTCACCGATTGTCCTCTATTTTCTCTCACTTTTTTTTCCAACTAATAGTTTTATGAACTGTCTGGAGTCTCACTACTAAATAAAATCTCCATTAGAATAGAAGACGCGTAATGCCCTGGCATACCGTCCCGAACTCCATTTTTCTTTTGAAGAAAAGGGACAATGTCGACAAATCTACCATTCAATCCCTACGCAAATAACTAAAGGAAAAGAATTAAAACTTATCAAATGCAATTAAATGCGTAGTGATAACAGGAAACAAAGAGTGCAGTGTAGCAAAAGGATGAAGACAATGGGTCGCCGAAAATTGTCAGTGGTGATATCATAAAATAATACACCGAAAAGAAAAACAAACAACAACCGAATCCTATGTATGTTTATATAGGTCCGACAAAAAGATGAAAGGATGTATGAACCATAAAATCATAAAAAAGGACAATTGTCGGTCTGCCAATCAAAGTCTGACAGTGAAGAAGAAAAACAATATTTTGTATTTTCCTTTCAATTTTATTTTTAGCTTATATTTGTATTGATCGAGGATCCACAGGAGAAGGTTAAGGCCATAGGGGCGACTTTCCAGGAAGTAAACAAGCCCACTAATACCATTGGCCCTAATTATGACCTGGCCAATCGCGTCTTGGTGCACGACTTCTACATTCGAAATAAAATAGAGAACTGGCTATCCGAGGGCTCTGGTTTCACTCGGTTCAGTGACGAAAATATGGCAAATAATATCATTACCAGCGAGGGTGACCCGCCCCCTTTCATTTCAAAATCAGTGGGGACCGATGGTATTCCGAACATCGTGCTTCGACTTCTTCCTCTAGAAGCGGTGGAAATTTACACCACCCTGTTTAATAATGAAATTAATAATGCACATTATCCAGCGTATTGGAAAACGGCGGTGGTTAAACCAATTAAACTAATCCCCAAAAAGGGAAAGAATACCAATTTGATCAAAAAGGAATTTATTCAGAAAATTAAAAATACAAGTTTATTCATCTAAATCTATATTGTCCCCTTCAAAGTAATCCCCATCGATTGCAACACACTTATGCCAGCGCTTGATCCAATCCTCGAAACATTTTTTATATTCGGTTTTCCGTATGTCCATCAGTGCTTCTTGCGATTTTTCCTCTTAATACTCTTTGTTTACTGTCTGGCCTTCTGGCAAAAATTAATGATGCACTACATCGTTCTAATCCATGAAAACCGTGAGCATTGCCTTCTGTTTTGACTGAAAACGACGTGGTTTTTTTGGTCTCGGCTCATTTGGTGAACGCCATTCACTTGCCTGATGTCTGGATTGCGTGTTGCACTCATAAACTCACGTCTCGTCTCCAGTAATGATCCTTTTGATGAATGTGTGATCGGATTCAGTCTCGAAAACCATCTCTTTTGCGACGTCAACACGGTCTCTGTTTTGCACTAAATTGAGGTCTTTTGGCACCAACTTTGGTGCTATACGAGGGAAACCCAAATCATTAACCAAAATGTCTTGGACGGATCCTTAGGCAATGTTCAAGTCCTCCGCTTGATTCACGAGCACTTTTGAACCGCTCGTGTCACTGGTGAATGACCGTTTTCTTTAGAGAATCGTTGCCGAAACACTTTTCCAACATTTACAACGTTCGCGCACCATTAAATCCGTTTTTAAATAGATTTCTAAAATTGTAAAAAATCGCCAACACACACAGAGATACTATAGATGTACTTTTGGCTACGTAACTTTTTCAAATGTCAGGCTATGACGCTGAGATTTAGAGGGAATGTCAACAATAGATTTACCAACTTAACAAAGGAAACAGAACTCAAATCGGAATAATGGGTGCGCCACACTCTGGTGTGGGAACTTTTTGATCAAGGTGGTATATCCAACCCGGGCGAATCTCCGGTCGATAAGTCTCCTTTGGAATATCAGTAAGATGTTTGAAAAAGTAATCAATAGAGCTCTGACTAGGTGGGTTGAGGACAAACATATAGTCCCGGATAATCAGTTTTAAGGCGTGACATGATATCTCACGTCTAAACAGGTCCGATATCCAATGTAATAAAGGCAAAAACCATAGTACTGGTGCCTGCCTTGTTGACTTGGGGAAGGCCTTCGACACCGTTTGGTCAGAGGGTTTTTCTATAAGCTGGGGATCAGTTTTTTCAGTTTCAGTTTATATGCATTTTTATTTTTATGACTTAAATTACTCTTACTTGCTAGACAAAAAAATGCATAAAAATTAGCTTAAATAACTTAAAATTATCTTATGCTAACCTACTGGCCCCATGCGGGCACACTAAGTTAAACCTACCACTTAAGCTATGTCTTTCGACGTATCTTACAGTCTAATTTTATTTTTATTTTAACATTAATTAATAGTAAAACTAAGAAGACATTTTTTAACAAAAAAACTTAGTAACATGACACTTTTTTTTATTTTATTATTAAAACTTAAAACTAAAAAACCAACCTACAGACTACCTAAAAATAAATCTTAATCTACTTAACCTACTTACATCTGACACAAATATGGACATATGGCTGGGGATCAGTAAACCACTCTTGTACATTCTTTATAATATGCTAACCAACACACAGTTCGTAGTGAAAAATAGTGATAGTAGAAAATCTATTTTCAGAGGTCGGAAACCATTCTCTTTAGGACGAACGTTCTCGATCATTGGACAACACAGCCGCTTTCCTGTCGAAATGTAGTCAGATACCTTGGGATCTGTCTAAATCGGTTTCTGTATTTTGAGAAAAATGTAGATGCCAGAGCTAAAGGCGCTTTTGCCTTACAAAGAAACTGTTTTATAGCAGCCAAGTCGATGCGAGGGTAAAGGTAATCTGCTACATGGCCCTTATCAGGCCCATGCTGGTATTTGGTTGTCCCGTGTGGTTCAATCTACGAGCAAGCTTAATGGAAAAGATTCGGGCGTTTGAGAGGGCTTGTCTTCGCTTATACAGAACACCAGAGTCGGAGTACAAATTTTTTTATCCTAATGAGGTCCTTTACAACAAGGCGAACCTAATACGGGTGGACAACTTCGTAATTACATAAGCTGACTCGAAGGCACATTGCAAGAGAAATGACCACTACGAATAGCCTGATATCTGGGGCTTACTACCCCGATTATCTTTACCACAAGAGTGTGCACTCTGACGGCTTCGTTCCACCGGAAGCATTCGTTTACCTAGATCAGATGGGGTTGATCCAGGATAGATCAGCGGTCCCGTTAATCTTCCATGTCGCTCGGACAGCTGGGGACAGGCGACTCAACTACAACAGAGACGTCGCACATGGCAGTGTGGATCGCCTCAGGTTCAGTAGGGCGGTGGGGAATCGCGATAAGAAGGATGTCGTTCGGCAGCACCTGCATTTCTGGTGGTTGAATGATGGGGAAGATGTTTCGTCGTCGTTTCCGTCAATTACGGACTAGCCTCACTAATGAGGCAGAGCTGACCAATCTATTTGCTCAGCAAATAGCGATGGCCAGCTTACATAAATTTAGGTTAGCATTGAACAAATATATATAAATATTAGTATATACAAAGTTATATACTAGTATATGTATTTTATTGTGTATATGTGTGTATAAGGTTTATTTTAAGTTAGATATTAAGTTTTTATAAAAAATAAAAAATTATGTCCATATGCTTTTGTTAGACCTTTTTTTCTTAGCCTTAGGAAATAAATATTCCTAAATAAAATCGAAAGAAATGGATATAAGAATATAGTGTAGCTTTGAGTGCCTGTGTGGGGCCAGTAAGTTAGTATAAGATTGTTAAGTAATTTTATGCTAGCAGTTAAGCATTTTTTGTTAGTATGTGAGAGTTAATGATTAATAAAATAAAATGCATTTAAAACTAAACGGATACCTCAATAGTTGGAGCTACTGTGAATCGAAAAAACGACATTATCGTTCCATTCGTGAAGAATACTGTCCTCCGTCTAGCCCGTGGAAGTACGTTCGTGTATGCTCTCTACTAAATCACCTTGGTTTGGCCTGAAACAATGTAAATTTCTTTATATATTAGTACATAATACGCAAAAGTTATTACTACCTTAACGTTTTTTTTAAAATAGCATAAATAATAAAGTAGTAAATTTAAAAGTAAACACTTTTTATTTGTTGGCTTTCCTCACCTATTTGTGAAGACTGATACTCGTCATAAATAATTCTTTATTCTGACCGAAATTAAATTCCTAAATACCAATAATTTCGATAGGAATAAAAAGATATTTATACATATTCAAATCCTTATACAAACCCTGTGCGTATTTCTGAAAACTCCCATTTTACTTGATTGATTTTTCATCCCAAATACTAAAATTTATTACTCTAAAGAAAAAAAGAGTATAATTCACATCCTCACTCATGAAGCCAGTATTATAAATCCACAGTGCCCCCAAAGAACATTATTCTTTCACCCTTTGGGCTGTTTGAGTAAATTTGCGGCAATATTTATGACCAAAAATTTGGTTCGCCGGTGTGTTCGTGGTATTAGGAACAATAAAATTCGCATTACTACGGGCACAGACATAAATCATCATTAGAGTAAACACCTGATAACCCAGAGGGGATGGAAAACAAATGTATATTCGGTGGAAGTAAGTTAACTATTATCTTCTGCCCTTAGGTTTTTAATCACCTAAATCATCATTTACTCTGTTATATTAGACTGCTCAACATCCATTTACTAATAGATAGTGTATATAGGAGTAAACACTTGATAGATCGATACCTATTTTGGAAATGTATATTTTGGTTTATTGGATATACAACCCGAAGTACTGAATGAAAATTCACAACCTACACACAATGACAGTAATGTCCATAAAGGCTTATTCGGACTAAATCATACTTAGAATTAAGTTCGGAGAAGTGGGTCTTTAATGTCATAAAATAATATCGTTAACCCTGAAGATACTCGTCTATCGATTTTCTGTATATAAGAAAGATTCTATAATATAATAAATATGTATGTTACATAGATATCTGCATGCGTTTCATTTGTATGTTTTGTTATATACTTTGCGCTTGAAGATTCAAGAATTTTCTCTTTCTTTATATTTACAAACGAGTATGTACATAAAGTAGGAATTGGGTGAAAAATAGGTGCGCTGTGGTCATAAATGTTTATATGATATTTTGGTCGGATGTTCCATGCTCCATGAGCTTCCAAGTGGCATTATCACATACTTATGACGCCCCTGGGAAGCTACACCTTAGTGAGCTAACACTTGGAGGACTTGTTCGTATAGGCGAATCTCAACATATTGGGGTGACAAGTCGCGTTTTAGAGTGCCCTCGTCAGTTAATGAGTAAATATGCATATCTGAAGTCATAAAAACACAGACTCAATTGTCGGTATTGACACATGAAACCTATGTCACACTAGGTTTCACAAGTGATCAGGTATCACGGAAGGGTTCTTTGAATTTCAGGAGGAAACTCATAAGCAGTTTTCCAAGTACAAACTTTCTTGTGGCATAGTCTGCATCACATGCAATTTGGAAACGGAAAAAGTTTAATTACAAATTTCGCGCATCTTAGGATTTAGAAGGCCACATAACGGGCGACTGATCAACATGACAGATCAAATTGATCACATTGCAATAGATTAAGATACGGTATGTTTTTGGACGATCGGAAATTCACTTAACCTCTCCGAAAGTCTTAAACAACTATCATCAAGTGCAGTAGACCTGATGCGATGTTGCCTGCAAGTGGACAGTGTGTAGTGCCGCTTCCATCTTCAAACTTAGGACATGATGAGCACGAACGTAAACCATGTTTCGGTAGCAAGTGCTGCATTAAAGCAGAATAAATATGGAACATATATCTAGGATTGGACGAATAACGAATTTTTTCAATAAATAATAGCAGGAAAGACGTACTTCGAAAACGGTTATTGCACAATTAAATTTCTTATCATAATTTTACAAGAAAATTAAAAAGGATGTATCACGGCTACCAAACCTTTATCAAATTCCGCAGAGATTGCTGGAACACATCAACTAATTGAGACGTAGTAATGTTAAGAATTTAGAAGAACGACCTCTGCAGACTGTCAAAGGCCATAATCGACTTATATACAACCGTCGAACAGGACACACCACTCAATCCAGACGAAGAATTCCGAAAGCAAGCTCCTACTGGAACAAGATGAGGTATGGATTTATCAAAGCCGTGTGAGTCGATGCTGATAAGAAAATTATCTGCTACTAACTTGGACCTCATGTCCCATAAATGGAAACTTAGCATTCTAAAGAAAGGTAGTTTCCTGAATTGCTTCAATAAAACAGACATACGTGTGCAAAATATCGCAAACAACAAACTGCATTGTCTACAATAGATTGGGCCTCATAAGTGTTCTATTGACCAAATACATATTCACTCTGAGAATCCTGGAGAATATTTTAGATATCCCTGGAATACCAAATCAATACGCACCACTTCCTTGTGGAAATAAGGATAGTGTCAAACTGATTGGTTGTACAGGATGTCAATGAAGATCTCCCGCTACTCCACAATGCAAAAGAAATATCACTGAAAATGCTAATGTCGAAAAAGATCTTAGACAGCGCGAGGTGGGATCAATGTCAATTACTGAACATGTTGCTCTAACAAATTTTGAACAACCAGAGAGACAATATTTAAATTTTTTTGTACAATTTCCCAGATATACAGATTGTCATAATCACTGGTCTACTATATACGAGTAAGTTAAGAATTTGTGAGTTTTGAAGCTGTCTCCAATGGCAGGATGCAATAATGTAGGGCTTTAGTTTTGTGTTGATAAGTGAATTTAACTGTACGCATCTTGGATTATCTTATTTACCTTAGATGCAATAGCCCACGATAGACATGGTCCTCAAAAAAACAACGTTTATGTGCCTTACAGTACTATTGGAAAAATACGACAGTGTCATTTCTTACTTCTTTGTGAGATCAACTGATTTCTTAGTTTGCTTCAGTCTTTACCATCTCAAGGCTATTTTCGTTGTGGCATATGGTACATATATATACATACATGATATATATATACCTAGTATATACATATATATTATACAAACTTTTTGTTATACAAATTTTTTTTCCTAAATCTAACTTAAACTTACCTAGAACTATGCAAGTCGGTCATGGCTAAAAAAATTAGGCACCGTTAATCTGTCCTGGATCAAACCTTTATTATCTAGGTAGAGGAACGCTTCTAGAGAAACAAAGCCCTAAAAGCGAACTCTCTCATGATACATATAATTAGAGTAGTAAGACCCGGAGATCAGGTTATTCGATGAGGTCATTGCTTTTGGAATGTGCCTTCAAGGCAACTTAATGACGAAATTGTCTACTCTTATTAGGTTCGCCCTATTGTATAAGACCTCATTTGAATAGAATATTATGTACTCAGACTCTGGTGTTCTGTATAAGCGAAGACAAGTCCTTCGACAATAAACTTGTTCTCACGTTGAACCACACGGGACAGTCAAATATCCCAAGGTATCTGACTACATTTCGACAAGCAAGTGGCTGACCTTGCTGCCCAACGATCGGGAACTTTCGCCAATTCTTTTTGGCATCCCTAGAGGCCCCAGATAAAGGCGTACTAAACAGAATTGTTTTCGACGTCTGAAAATTGATTGTTAACTTCCAATCGCCGCAATATAACTTAATTTTGTCGAAGTCATTTATATTACTGGCCTCAACCTTTGGACCTGATCTGTACGCGATTAAGTCGCCTGCGTACGCTATGGCATAAAGTGAAGTGAACCTATCAGATCAATTGTGTAAATGTTGAATAGGACCTGTGAATTTACTGCACCTTGTTGCATGTGGGGATTTCAATAACAATTTGTTGAAAAATGATTCGCTTGCTTTTCGACTGAGTGACTTAGTTTCTTCTGTGGGAATGAAAATAATTAACACGACTTATCCCACACGTTTCGCTAATAACTATTCTCGTAGCCTTCTGGAACTAATTATTGTTTCTAATCCATCTCTTGTTTTGCTGTTCGATCAATTATCATTTGATGTTTCAGACAACGATCTTCTTTTTTGTACAGATGATATTAATTTAACTCGATGTGTTGTACCTGATACTTTCTCGTACAAAGATTTCAGTGCTATCGATCTAAATACCCTCCAAATAACTGCTGGCTCTATTCCTTGGGAGCAGTGCCATTCCAGACCTGATCCCAATGATAAAGTTAACGTGTTTCAAGAAACGATTGCAAGACTGTTCGATGAATTCGTACCCACTAAAACGGTCAGAATTCAAAACCGTGCATGTCCTTGGTTCACTACTTAAGTGGTTAACTCAATCAAAAAGAGGAACAAGCTACACAGTAAATGGAAGCACTCTCCAACTCACTACAACTGGTCTTTGTACAAAACGGCACGTAACACCGCCACCTCAGTTATACGTAACGCAAAGAAAAACTATTTCGCTTCTAAGTTAAATCCATCCCTCTCGTCAAAGAAATTATGGAGTACTCTCCACAAAATTGGTATAACTTCTAGAAACAGCAAATCTGAATGCCTTCTCGATCCAAATGATTTGAATCATGCCTTTCTAGTCGATGATCCCTACTCGTGCGACTTTGACTTCAATCAGACTGTGAACCGTATTTAAAGGCGGCCGGGGCTAGAGGATTTTGCGGTAGTTACGGAGGACGAAGTATTCAGATATGTAATGGCTGTCAAATCTGATTCTATCGGGGAAGATGGCATTCCCGTGCGCTTCGTCAAACTCATTCTACCGCAAATTTTTTCGACTCTACCCATGTAGTTAATTGGTGCATAATCACATCAACCTTTCCGAAGTCGTGGAAAATTGCACGAGTTATGCCGATAGAGTTATGCTAAGAAAGCTCATCCAGCATCTTCTGCCGATTTCAGGCCAATAAGTATTCTGCCCTGCTTTTCGAAAGTCTTAGAGAAAATTATAGCAAAACAAATCACAGAACTCTCAATAACCTTTTATACGACAAGCAATCAGGCTTTCGGGCCAACTACGGCTATTCTTCAGCCATGGTCAACTTGCTTGAAGAGGTTAGACAATCTTTTGATAAGAAATATGTCTCACTAATCTGTCTGCTAGATTTCTCGAAGGTTTTCGATAAAGTCAACCACAAGATACTGTGTTGGAAGCTAACACACTATTTTGGTTTTGGTATTCGTGCGGTAAGGTTGCTGGATAGTTTTCTCTCCGAAAGGTGCCAAAGAGTTTTCTCCAATGGATGCAACTCCCTTATGCAACTCAAGCAAGGCGTTCCTCAAGGGTCGATATTGTGTCCAATTCTATTTTGTACATTTATCAACGATCTACCGTCAGTATGCAAGCATTCTTTTGTGCACATGTATGCTGATGATGTACAATTACACCTAGCCAAACCATTTTGCAAGATAAACGAACTGACGCTACTGCTTAATGATGACTTGCAACGCGTCTATACTTGGTCAGTTACAAATGGACTACAATTGAATTCGAATAAAACTCGAGTAATTCCAATATCTAAAATAACGTTTAACCTAGATCTTCTGTCTGACGTACTTTTTCTTTAATGAAGATCGCGACACCGCCTCCACGTTTGGATCTGGACGGATTTCTTCTTCTAACAATTTAATTATTGTACTCCAGTTTGTGCTTATCGGTTAGCTTGGTTTCGCTAGCGAAAAGCACATCAGGAGTTTGGTCTTGTAGCAATTTAAACATCGCGGCTCTTCGTTCGATCCTAATCAGTGAATTAACATTCACCGCAAGGACATTCAAAGTTTGCTCCACCATGCGCGTACCCATTACGACATGTGTTGCGTTAGGCCCGGCAGCAACGCGTAGATCTGGTCCACCCGCTTGGCCTGTTCTTGAACCTGCTTTTGCAGCTGAGCCATCTGCCCTTGGATTGCGAGCAAGATAGCTAGCATGTTGGGTGCAGCTTCCATTGTTCTCGGCATCGGCGCCGGAGAAGCAACAGTCGCTTGCTGTACCGTAGCCCTCCTACCTGACACCATTTGGGCGTAGGAAATTTGGGACGTGACGGCTGGTGTTTGAAACCTAACAGGTGAACGTTTGACCTCCACCTTCTGCTGCCGAGCCAGTTTTGCTTTCTTAATGTCAGCGAACTTAGGACAACCCGATACTTTGCGATGTGTCCCACGTTTCCACATAACACGCACGAGAGCTGCGACTTATCGGATGCTCCGTCAACACCCAGAGCACACTCCTCGGAACTGTGGTTCTTAGCGCACTTCACACATCGAGGCTGCATTTAACTTCTTCGCTCCTTTTTAATTTTTCCCAGTGAACCACCTGGTAGTCTAGGACATTGACACTCCTTAGACTATCCAGACGGCTTTCGGGACTGAGCTGCACCAGGAAGAACGGCAGACTCCGTTTCTCCCGCCTGGCTCTAGCTGTGGTAAATGGCTTTACCCCCACAAACTTGAGTCCTTCGCAATCCTTCTCTTTGAGCAGTGCCAGATCTCCTCAGGATCAGAAGACGGTTCCAACCCCTTCAGCAGCATCGATTGCCGCTTTTCACACTTCGGTGTGAATGAGTAGTGCTCCGTCGTCGTTTCCTTTAGGAGCTCTTTTAAGTTCGCGTAGCCCTCCACTGTATTACAGTGGATGGGATGGCGATCGTTCCCCAATCGCTTAATGTTAAAATTATTACCAATGACCAGCCTTATGAAATTACTATATTTTTCACTCTGGCAAAAGTCGAAACACACGTTTATTCCTCACGGAGGTCTATGAACGACTGATTTGCTGAACGTTTGCATGAATAAGTGCCAAGCATTTGATCCATTGTATCCGCCCCAGATTTATGGGCATAATAACCATTGAGTTTCACTTGCCGTTTGTATTATCTACATCGAAAGTGAGGGTACATCAATGAGAGTACCGTTCAAACATAGGCAATCCAATGTTGAGAAGAAATTGTCGGTATAAATTATTCAGCCTTGATTGATCTCGCGCTACTAAATCTGGAATTTTTTTACCTTGAGGGGGTAGTAGGACTTCGAATATCAAGATCACCATACTTTTAGTCCGTACTTGACTGGCTTAAGCGGAATATATTATGTGAAACATGTCCGTCCTCAATAAGGAAATAGTTGTTCTTCCACGGTCATCGAATCAAGCGAATTTGAAGCTGCTACCAAATTAACCTACAACAAGAGCCACAAATCTTCAATAGCAGTAATCTCTCCGGCCGCATTATAGCGTTATCAAAGCGAATGAATTTTGTAATGGATATGTGGCTTTGTGTATTGGCGCATGTGTTGGGCTCCATAGTTTCTTTGCAGGCTCGCTGTTTGATTCGCACATCTGAGCACACTAAATTATACCCAGAAAAGCATCTAACTCTTTCAGAGTTTGTACTATTTCTGCTAAGTTGGATTTGCTGCATTCCATGTAGCTATATTCGACATTTTTTTGGTAATTAGAGGTCGAAAGATTGTAAATGGATCATGAATCATGTTTTTCAATGACCCTCGATTGCTTTTGGTGTAGTCTACAATGTTATGAGGAAGAATGTTACTACTTGTTGGTGGATCTTTGTACCATTTCGTTTCATTTCTGAAAATAAAATTGGCAGCATCAGTATCAGCTCGATGACGGGCAGCGTTGATAGTAGCAGCTTGCTCACGAAGCGGTCCTATCTAATAATCGTTGCCTTCATTGAATTCATCATCATTCATTTCCACATTCACTTCGCTTTCGACATCAAACACATCAATAGCACCTTCTGGATGATTTGTCAGGTCAGTGTCATCATTATATTCGAAAAGATCAACGTCATTTTCATTATTGCTCTCCTCATTCATAAATGCAGCATATCTTTCACCCATTACACGCCATATCCCCTCGCTCATTAGTTGGTACATTATACAAAATTACCAATTCAATAGGTGCAGCTTGTATAATTACCGATAAATTGAAAAAAAAAATTAAAAGAACAAAATTCTGCAATAGCGATGTTTACGTATAGAATGATGGCTCCATAATCTCCTCTCAATAATACACACAGTTCTCTATGGACCTTGTAGCTGATTACCGTACTTAATGCCTTCAAAACGAAAAAAAATCAGAATGGAGTGCACGTATCGCTTCGGAATTAGTTTTAATCGCTACAGCATTGCATTTTTATGGAATACAGTTAGTATCAAGTTCCTAGCACTTGAATACAAAGATTTGTGAACATTAAAAAAATACAAAAGTCCTTAGGGACCTTCTTGCCTATCGGAGGGTTTATATAACAAAAAAAAACAAACATTGTTTAACATGGAGCGATATAGGAGAAAATTCGGTTTAATGACACCTCCGGTACGAAAATGACTCCAAGAAGACAATGTTTTCGTATACAATGGCTGCTGTTGAAACACCTTCGTCCTGTTTGCTTATTAATAAAGCCATTTAACCAAAAATGTGCGTAGTCACTGACGATGATTTTTCGGTGAAAATCAAGATCATCTTCCACCTCAAATGGAGGACACACAGCAAATGTTTGACGTGTACGACGGTTATTGGGCTCTAGCTCTTATCTGGACTTTTAGCCAAGTCTTTTCGCGAATCACTTGTATGCCATAGGCACGTTCGAGAAATGCCCAGTTGATTGATTGTGGGGCTTTACTTACCGACTTTTGTCGGTACACAATATTTTCTTCACGTCTGTCAAGAAAAGTTTAGTTTTGTAGTTACTCGTAGTTTTAAGGCTATTTTATATAAAAAAAAGGTTAAGCGTGCCAATATTATTGTAATATAATGTATATACTTAGTCTATATGGTTTGGCTTATAAGTCGTGTACCGCTTTGACATTTGGGGAATATTTTTTTTTTTTATTTTTAAAATTTACATTTGTACATGTATATAAATTACAAATTTCTTCACTTATACAGTTCCAGTAGCAAAGTGTGTTTACTGTGTATCTACTCGTGTATCATAAGTCCCAACCTCTGCCACCATTTAAGATATGTCATGCTTCATCTAAGTCAAGCGTCGGAGCTCCGTAGAAGCTGAACTTGTTCAGAAAGTTTGTATCTTCCTACAGACAATGGTTCGTTTTATTATAGCGAGCTCAGTATTGGGAAGCCTGAGCTTCTTTTAAATATTTATTATATAATCTCCGACCAGTTTTCCTCAGAAGGGAATTTGGTTTTTGTCCTATCGAAGTCTGTTGCTCATTCAGTGTTACAGAAAATACGAAGTCGCAGTCAGATACTAGTGCTTCTCACTCTTGGACACAATTTCGGGATCCTTTCCTGGCTCATTCCATTGACTTTCACAATATAATTCAAATGAAGCCCTAAGGTATCTAGGAACAGGGGCGCCACACTATTTTCCTGATACATTATATAGTTAGGACAACTACTTGGGAGTTTAAAAGCTCTCCTGAGAAAGTATCGTGGAAACTTTTCCACAGAGAAACTTGCTTTCTGTAATGCAATCTCTTCGCACTGTACAAATCGCTCGCTTAGCTTCTGCAAGTTTTGATTTCAGAGGTTTTCACATGTTTAAGTTTTTCATAATCAAAACTCCAAGGTATTTAACATACTTACTTACTTAGGCGGTGCTATAATCTGGGGAGAACCTGGGCCCCAACCAATAAGCCTCTCCAATTACCGCGGTCCTGGGCTAACTGCAAACAGTTGCACACTCCAAGTTGGCGCGCGCTATCTAAGGCGAGGCCTTCCTCTACTGCGTTGTCCCTCCGGATTAGAGTCGAAGATTCTGCGGGCTAAAGCGTTGGTGTTCATCCGCTCTACATCTCCCAGCTATCTCAAATGCCCAATGCGTTGTTTTCTGACCAGGTCGATGTCGCTGTACAGCTGGTGGAGTTCATCGTTGAATCGTCTCCTCCATAACCCGTCAACGTATACGGGACCAAATTTTTCTCTCAAAACGACCAAGGATATATTCATCCGCTTTAGAAAGGTTCGAAGCTTCTGAACCACAAAGCAGGACTGGGATTTCTAGGGTCTTATATATAGTATAGTTTCCTTGGTTGTTTGGAAAAGGGCCTTACTACATAGTTGCCTTCTCAGCCCAAAGAAATAGTGATGGGCAAGCGTTATTCTTCGTTTGATTTCTGAAGAGATGTCGTTTTCAGATGTGATAGCAGATCCGAGGTAGACAAAGTCTCTTACTACCTCAAATTTATAGCTGTCGATCGTGTCATTCTGGTCGATTCGTCGATGTTGGGTGTCCTTTCTTGTTAACAGCATATACTTTGTTTGCCCTCGTTTACCGCTAGACCCATTTTTTCCGCTTGTGTTCCTATGCTCGCAAACGCACCAGTTACAGCTCACTGTGTTCTACCAATAATATCAATATCATCGGCGCATTCAAGCAATTGAACAGATTTTTGAAAGATCGTACCTCGTGTGTGACTTTTGAAAAATTTATGATGTTAAAGAAGTCACATGACAGCGCATCATCTTGTCTAAATCCTTTTTTGACATCAAAAATGCAGCAGCAGCGATCTTTCTCCATCGTCATGTTGCACAAGCGACATCGCTGTATATAGCTCGTCTCTATAGATGCTATCATATGCGGCTTTAAAATCGATAAAAAGGGGGTGAGTATCGATCTGAACTTCTTGAGTTTTCTCCAGGATCTTCCGTAGTGTGAATATTTGGTCAATTGTGGACCTACCGGGCCTAAAACAGCACTGTTAGGGCCCAATCAGATCGCTGACAAATGGTTTCAGGCGCTCGCAGAATACGGCAGACAAGATCTTATATGCGATGATTAGGAGACTGACACCTCTATAGTTGACGCAGTTTAGAGGGTCTCCTTTCTTGTGAACCGGGCAAACGATGTTAAGATTCTATTGATCTTGCATTCATCCGAACAAATCTTGGAAATAAGTTGATATATGCTCTCTACCAAGTCATCTGCTGCTGCTTTAAACAGTTCAGCTTTGTTCGACTTCAGTTCAGATATTGCTATTCTCACTTCATTTTCATTGGGTAGACGGGAGTCTTAATTTGCATCGTCAATATTGAATGGTTCGCTCTGCCTGACAGCGGAATTTGTGTTGTCTTCGCCGTTTAGCAGTCTACAGCACCGACTGTGACTCTACTACAAGGGTTCCTTGCTCATCTATACCGCTTGGGTCTTATTACCCTGACAAGTTCTTTTTACCTTTTGGTAAAACTTCCGAACATTATTCCTGTAGTAGCACCTCTCCATTTCCTCGATTGCGCATTTCTCATGCGCTTTCTTTTTTCTCCGGAGAAGACGATGTTGTCCCCTCCTCTCTTACTCGTAGAATTCACGAGCTGTTCTCGTCCGTTTGTGCAACCACGCTTTGTAGGCATATTGTTTTGCTACATGTGCTTGCCGGCACTCTTCATCAAACCAGTGTTTTCGTGGTGGTAAGTGAGTGAAACCCAACACGTTAATTGTGGCATTTCTGATGGCTTCTCGGCATCTAAGCTACTGGTGTTCAGCACTTGATGCTGGCTGGAAACAACTTCTCGAGAGGTTGAGGGATATGCGATCGGTAAAGGTCCTGGCTGCTAGTTGCAGTTGCAACCATTCAACGTTAAATTTCCTCATACTAAAGTCGCCTAGGACGACTTGAACGTCATACATCGGACATTGCTCGTAGGTTTTGTCGAGAAGCTCGTAAAAACTTTCTCTGGTACTCGTAGCATCGTTCTTTTTGTCTGTTGAGGCGTGAGCACATATAAGGCTGATGTTAGCGAATTTACCTTTGTTATAAACCACTCACTCGCATGTTGCAAGCTCAAGAATCTGCCGCATCCAAATAGACGCTACTTACGTTCCCTACAGCAATCGCCATAGTAATATATAAAATAAACAGTAACGTACTACGAATGCAGCCTTCCTTAACACCCATTGACGATTCAAAATCCTCCGATCGATGAAAATTATCCCACACATATGCTTTGCTATTTTTGTAGATAGCTCTTAGAAAATTGATCACTCGGGACGAGATTCCATACTTATATACGAGTAGTTTATAAAAGAGCATTTCCCGTGGGATGGAGTCAAAAGCCGCTCGGAAGTGCACACAATAGCAAACATCTTGGCAGAACATTCCTCTAGTGGCTCATCGTATTCTTCCTTTTGTGCAGATTATCATTTTTCTGAAAATTGAGCGGTTACAAATATTCTGTTGAATTCATCTGTAAGACCTGATATGAATTCTAAAGAACTATTTTGGTGTAATTCAAACGGGATACGCTCAAACCCTGGTGCTTTAATTTTTTTTTCTCGAATTCTTGATAACTGTTTGTACTTCAGCCATGGAAAATGGCAGGTCTAAAAGTTCATCCCCCATCATAGGAGCAGCACATTCAGGAGTCGGAGATATCTTCGATGAATTGGGAAGAGTTTTAAATTGGTCTCTTAACTGCTCTGTCTGTAAGCCCAGTGATTTTCAAAATGCAGCTGATGACCTTGACCCTTGACAAAGTTTTTTGTAATTTTTCTTCCGTAGCAGTTTAAGAAACGCAAATGAAGTTTTCCTAGCCTGTATACATTCGGTATCGAACCACTTACGTTCTTTGGATTTGTAGTGTTCATTCCTTGGCAGAGTTGGTGGTGCCGGTGGGTCTTCAATTTTTGGTATGATATTAGCTTCATGCATTTTTTCGTGGTCTACATTAGGGATACGCAAATAGGGTTCTCGGTAAGCATCGATCCATATCAGCTTGGGGAGAAATACTAGCTGCGATACTTCTTTACCTCTTGTGCTCCGGCAACATTGAATGAAACTTCCATAGGCATATGGAACGGACACGGCGATGTTATGGAGTGAATAAGTCGATTCGAATTTTTTCACTAAACGCTCTATTGTTGACTTATCCGGCGATTATGAAGGAGTTATGCATAAATTAGAGTTAACGGTCGCAACGTAGAGACTGTGAATTTTGAAAAAAAAATTTGGATAATTTATAAATGTTGTTGAAGCGTATACCTTTCCATAATTAAATGGCAGATAATCTGGAACACAAATATGAAATCTGTCAAAGGTCAAAGTATGCGTGAGTTCTGAGAACCCCTATTGGAAAAAAGGGGTGATTCTAATTTAATTTATAACTCTCCTCTGTAAATACTGTTGTTAAGGGCACATGGCTTCACGGCCACAAGCAGTGACTGATCAACCACCGCTTTACTGAGTGAGGATAGGGGTTCGGCTCATTTTTCCCATTTTTGGTTTTACAACGGAACCTTTATACAGCCCAGTTTTTTATTTATACAGTTTTAATCCCCGAAGGTTCTTTTAGCGTAAACCTGACAAATTATATGCCGTTCAAATGCGGTCGCTGACCGCGTTGTTTTGTTTTGTATATAGATGGTATTACACATGGCCTCATATGCCGGAAAACAAGTGGTAGATATCGATTAAGTGTTCCCTTGTTTTTCGCATTTACCTTAAGATGAATATCTGGTCTCACTCACCAATACTAAAATCAAAATATTATGGATCTATTGACATTCACTCAATATTGTAGAACCGATTTTGAGAATGATATTAAGGATCTGCCTATCGATGCTGAGATTTCCCTTCATTCTACCATATGCATGTATGTATTTTTCAGATGAGTTGGTATATCCTTGAGAAGTTAACTGCCATTGCCTCAAATAGTTGGAAGAGAGCCTCAATTCCCCAGTAGCTTTATTGTGTTCAAAAATAAGTTAAAATATTGTAATCCAAACCTTTTATAGGTCAGGCAGACTGAAGTGTTGTGAATCGTCGTCATTGTCATTCATTCTGGTCGACAGCGGAATTTTGGTCGTCGTCAATGTCTCTAAAAGTTAAGCTTCCATTTCTTCAGGATAGACTTGAACTCTGGAGCTTCAATTCTTATCGTCGGAAGCCAGAAGTGGTAGATGACGTCAATGTTTTAAAAATAACGGTAGATGCAGACACAACAAAAACGGTGCGGGACATTGCACAGAACATGGAAGTATCTCCCATGACAATAGGTCCACATGTATCTCTAATAGTAAAAGTAAAAAAACTATAAAAGTGGGTGCCCCATGAACTGAACTAGGTACAAAAACCAAACCGCTTAGAAATCTACACATCACTGAGCTTAAGACACCAGAATGAACCGTTTTTGCAGATTATAATCATATGTGAAGAAAAGTGAATTTTATATGACAACCGTAAAAGATCTGAGCAGTGATTGGATGCAAAACCAATTGAAGAAAAACCAAAACACACCCCTAAACTAGATCTTCACCCAGAAAATGTTATGGTAACAATTACTTTAACCATGGGAAACGATAAATGCAGTCAAATACTGTGAGGAAATCGACACAGTGCATGCTAAATTGACGGAAAAGCAACCTACGTCGGCAAATAGACATGGTCCGATCCTATTGCATGACTATGCTGGACTCCATATATTACGCGTAATGGTACAAAAGCTGCTACAGTTGGGATTTGAAATTCTTCCCCATCGGCATCAAGGAACTATCGCCTTTTCCGCAGTCTGGAGTCATTTCGTCGGCAGAAGGTATTCCGAAACCGAGGAGAGGTCATAAAAGCTTCTTCTTCTTCTTCTATAAAAAAAATATTGTAAATGCTTATGATCTTGATATTCCTGAGAAGTTATTTCCTTTGCTCATAGATTTTACGTTAATGTTTCGATTTTTACTATAGCGACGCTTCGTGTATTTCTTTTCCTGCAATCAAATGCATGGTTGTGGTGATCATATTCCAGATGGAAAGCAGCACATCCAGTGGAATGTCCGTAGTTGCTTACTGACAATGTAAACTTTGGTGTCTGCACCGAATGTTGGCAATAGAGTACACCATAGAGTTCTAAAGGCTCGATTAGAACAATTTCTAGAGTCTCGACGTTGCAATCACCATCATTTCCCAAAGAAGAAATCGCCCCCCCCCCCTCCCAATGATCCTATTTTAATATTGCCACTAACCGTTGAATAATCTTTCCTTGCAGGATGTGGTTCTATCTTCGGATTAACTCCCTGACGAAAATAAACTGCTAAATGCTGTGATGCGATTGGAGGTCTTCCCAAAGTAAGCCAGGGTAGTGCGTTAACGAAGGGCAAAAACACTGAGTCTAGTCTACGTTAGAGTTAGCAATGGGAAATATATATTTCAAAGAGCTTGCTGAGTAGCTTGCAGGTCTAAGTCTTTTTGAATCGACACTCCTAAAGATTAAACCAATCAAGTACTTTCTGTGCTCCTACTATAGCGGCTTTTTATTACTCATCTGTTTGCTAAACATTGAGAAATTTTATAACAAGAAACAAAGAAGTATTACAATAAAATAGTCTACTTTTTATTGTGTCCTATTCCGTCAGAAAAAAGGTGTTATTTTTGAGCATTCAGTTTTTAAAATTCAACATTACATTTATCTGCCTCAATTTATTTGGACTCGTTCTTTTAGGAAGTCCTTATAACCCTCTAACTGGCAGTGCCGCCTTTAGACGCGGTTAGGGCCAATCTCTGAAAAAAGTACACTTCTAAAATTGTTGTATCAAATATTAGTTCCTGTTTGTCATCACATATTTACTCCATGCATCTACGCCAAATTTGCAGCTGTGAATGACAGCAGTGTACCGTTATATAAAGTTATTTTTGCAACAAGTCAATTTGCTAAGTATAAAAAAATATTCTCCAACGTTTCTATTTTCAAGAAAAAATTATCGGTAAGTAGATTTATTATTGTAGAATAGAATCTGTGAAAAACATTTCGAATTTCAAGCTAATTTTACCAACCTATCCTTATCTGACGCTGTCTTCTTTTTCTACAGTGAAATATTTAATTCCATTTCTCTTTACCCCCCCTTTGACGGCATAAAACAGCATCTATTTCCATTCCATGGTACAACAGAAGACTTCGCTCGTTACAAAACAAAAAAAGAAACAAATTATAGGCAGCTTTTTTTCGCACCGATTCTTATTATGACTACTCTAACTATCTTGGAACCTACCTCCAATTCCTACAGCTCTAAAACTGCCTCTATCAGACCAACGTTATCAACGATCCTAAGACATTTTATCAATTCGTCAACTACAAAAAAAAATCTCCCTCGTTCGATAATATATCATCGACCGACCCACATATTATTGCCAACTATTTTGCAAACTATTTTAAACAGTTATTTGCAGACAAACTCTTCGTACTCGACACAATATATTTCAAGTACCTTCCCAATTTCTCCATTGGCCCCTCTCTCTCTCATTCTTTCGATCCCACCTTTATCGAAGAAAAGTTACAAAATCTCAATTATAAATTTTTACTCGGGTCAGATGAGCTCTCAGGAATATTTCTCAAAAAGTGTACCTCCAATCCTTCTCACCCACTTTCCTCCCTATTTCTGAAAGGTAGATCAACTACTACAAACTCAGTTGATTAGTTGCAGCACTAGAAAATGGCAACGAAATCGATGTTATTGCTACAGATTTCGCCAAGGCCTTCGATAAAATACATCGGTTTTGACCAGATATTTTTAAAATAGATATCTTTTTATCTAGAGAATTGTTATAATAGCGTTCGCTTTAGGTTAGCCTTTCCAACCCCGTTTTTATCCCCTTCTGGTGTCCTACAAAGTAGCCATCTAGGTCCCCTATTTTCCATTATAAACTATCTTGAGAGAATTATTACACACTGCTACCTATCCACTTACGCCAACGACTCTAAGTTCCCAAAACTATTTCTTCACCCCAACACTCTATTCTCCTTCAAGAAGACCTCAATAGGTCTTCCACTTGGTGTCTAATAAATTGCTTTGAGCTTAATGTCTCCAAATGCCAATATATGACTTTATCTCATAAGTCCAATCAATCCCCCTCTCGACTTTATTTTCTGCATGACCCACCTGTACCCCAGGTTCATTCCTTTCGATACCTTGGAATTTTATATGATAGAGAGTTAAACTTCTGTCCAAATATTGATGAGATAATCCTTAAAGCCAACTCATCGCTCGGTTTTATCAAACGATAGTCTAAAGAATTTTGCAACCCTTATGTGACAAGGTCACTTAGATGTCCGGCCCCTTCTGGAATATGCCAGCCAAGTGTGGTCCCCCTTTCAGCGAATTCATATATCCCGAATCGAGAACATTCAACGTCGTTTTCTTCGGTTTGCTCTTCGTGGACTACTCTGGAATGCCCCATTTATCTTACCTCCCTACCGCGACCGCCTCAAACTTCTTAACCCGAATACCCTTGAAAAACGCACAGACGTAGCTGACATTTTCTTCATTCATCGACTACTCTCTGATTCTGTGGACTGCGCTTCCCTTTACAATTCTATTTCCTTCAACACTAACCCTCGTAATTTACGCTGTCCTCGTCTATTCTATATCACAACCCACCACACCTCTTATAGCTCTAACGAACCAATCTCCCGCATGCTCCGTAAGGTAACCTCAAACTTCCCCCTTTTTGATTTTAACTTGAGCACCTCTCGTCTTAAACTTGATCTCCTCCACCATTCCCTTGCTTCCTAACCCCTAACTAAAAACAGTCAGCAGACTAACAAACTATCGGCCAGTTCACAACCGTTAACTAGAGCACCAAAACAAAACCAAAACGAAATCATTCTCCTTTACCAGCATTCGATGAATGTTCCTAATATCATTTGCCTAACGCTGGTGAGTTCACCGGAACCACAATCTTCTGAGTTCAAAAGCATTGTATGGTGAAAGAAATTTACCTAAGCGCTTCAATGAATTCAAAACACCATATCAATGTTGAATGCACTTTTTTACCGAGGACTTGTTTTATGAAATCGCCAATAAGGGTATAAAGTATGAACTTCAACACGACATCGCATTGAAAGTGCGAATGCCGAAACCTGCATTCGAAGCAATTAAAACTACGATGACATCGAAGCGATTTTCTGAGATTCGCAAAAATCTTTATTTCAATGACATTTCTTTGATGAAAAAGAAAGGTGCGATCAGCTGTACAAGATAAGACCCCTTAGTAAAAATTTCAATGAGCGTTTCGATTCTGTGCCGAAAACGGCACGACTATGCATTGATGAGCAAATATGCTCCACGAAAATGATGTCTGCTTTGCGGCAATATATACAGGGTATCACAGTTTAGCAGTATAATTTTTAAGGGCATATCCCCGAAGTTCCGCCGAACAAGAAATTGTATGGCAGGGGGGTCTATTCGCACTCCATTTTAAGTTACATCCCATCAAAGTGAGTGACCTCTAATTTGTAGGTGTAACCACTTTAAACGCTATAATTTCTAAACTAGTACAGGTACAAAAATAATTTTGGATATTTTGGAGAGATAAGTTAGTAGTGCATACAAGTATTAAATACGTTGGTTACATCTGTGAAGCAACAAAAAAAATTATAGCTCGTTAAACTCAAAATTATGAAAATTTGCTATTCATTTTTTTTTACTTAGATTACATACAACACAATGCTGTCTACTGTCTTTAAACTAAATAGATCTTACATTGTCAAAACCGATATACTTTCCATTCTCGGTATGTACTTTGGAATGACCGCATATTCGGTGTCGTCAAAAATGCTGGGAAATATCTGGGTTTCCTCAAGCGCTGTAAGAAATAATTCACCCCCCTGAAATGCCAAAATTGGAGTACAATGCTCACATCTGGTCGAGTGCGCCCAAAACATATCTGCACCTGCTAGATAGGATTCAGAACCGTGCGATAAAACTCATACGTAATACTACGAGTAATATCACTCAAACAATGGACACCCTCGAACACCAACGTAATGTCTCGTGTCTCTCTCTGTTCTATCGCTATTTCCACCACCATTGCTCCACAGAAATCGACAGTAGCATTTCGACCCTTAAAACTTGTAACAGTAACCTGCGTCTCGCTATGCATGCTCATCATTATACACTTTCGGACGTAATCCAAAATATAGTGATTCGTTGCTAAGTTGTACAGTTCGCTTATGGTCTGCCCTGCCTAGTTCTTTATTACCTAGTCATTATAATCTTCAAATATTTAAAACCGACTTTCACCGGAAGCTCTCTTTCCATTCTCCCTGATTTTTCTTCGCCCGCTTTTTGTGCAAGTATTTTAAGGGGACTTAAATCCCTTTAGCGCAAACAAACATGGAAGGTGTTGATCTCATGAACGCTTTATTAGGCCGTTATCATATTCGCATGAAAACGAAGAAGTGGACATTGCGTATGTTTTATCATTTCGTGGTTATGACTATAGTGAACTCGCATCTGCTTTATCGGCGAATTCATGAAAGGGATCACGAATATGGTACTCCTTTGAAGCTACGTGATTTTCGCCTTGAAGTAGCTGATGTGCTTTGTAACACTCAAAAGAATCTCAAAAACTAGTTGGGCGACCAACTTCCCCAAATACACAATGGAAGGCAAACTAAAAAACTTACGCTCCACCTGCTGATATTCGTTATTGGTCATATATCTGACATTTTGGATCGGAGCAGGAAAAGGATATGTAAAATGCCTGGTTGTCAATCAGAAACATAAATGTTTTGCGCTAAGTGCAAACTCAATTTGTGTCTATCGACAAAAAATAAATGCTTCCAGCTTTTCCATACACAGCAATAATAGTATTCATTTTTCTATAAACGTTTATAAAAATAAAAATATTACAAAGCTTTCCATGTTTATCTTGTTTAAATACCCATTTCCAGGCCAGTCCGCCTAGTAGTAGGCGGGGTAAAGTTTTTCTGCCCTAGGAGGTAAACTATCATTTTTTTTGAAAATCTGACCTCAAATTCGGTTTTCTAGCATAAAACACAACATATTGCTGAGCATATTATATTCAGCAATCTATATTTGCTACAATTTCATTCACAACTCCATTTGACACTACTTAGGACTTAAAAGTTCTAAAATTCGAATACTCCAAAGTTTCTTATTCGAATAGCTCCTAAAACATTTTTATCTTAATCTGAGCTAAATGAAAGACAACACTGTACATTTTTATTGTTATTTTTCCATTTAGATCTTCCACAAACTAGATGCTCCAAATTCATGTTAAATACAATAAAATCGATCTCCAAAAGAAAACAAACATTGCCTCGGCCTATATTGCTGCAAATTGAAAAGATAAATAGTCTTGGCTGCAACGCAAGATTTTCTCATACGCACACATCCCGCATTTAAAATAAAAATATTGATTAAGCGGTCTATACATCTGAATTCAAAATGTTGATTAATACTGAAAATCTTGTTATTTTTCTAATAAATTCCTGGACGTTGAGTGCGACCCAGATTCGAAATAGTACAAATTAATTTATCTGTATTTGTATCCGTTTTATTGTTTTTACACACATGCCAAGCTCGTTTGTTTTGAAATATCAAAACTATCCAAACTGGCAATTGTCACATAAACTACTATAAGATTGTTATCTCCTTTTAAGCACCAAGTACACACTCAGTCGTAATATTCTAAAATTTATTTTCAGAAAATTTCTCCTTCACACGATGAATCCTTAAATCATACTGTAGATGTGAAACAACACACCAAGCCTTATAAATTATATCAAAATACTCTGAAGCTCACAGGAAGAGCTTTTATCCGTTAAAGGACGAAATCTTCTCTGCTTTTCCTAAGAGAAATGCTATTTTGCAGCCAAGAGAACTCGCATAGAACAATAAAAACTTTGTGGCTTTGATAAGAATGATTTACTTTTTCCTTACATCCAAAAAGTCTTTGGCCTTAAAAAACGTGGTCTGCCGGCAATCTATGGATGCTGCTGTGTACTCCTATCAACAACAGTCGAAGTTTCGCATCTTTCGCGTCGATACGTGATGCTCGGATTGTATTAACTGTACGAGACTCTCGTGATTTTCGGTGTAATTTCTAGACTAATTTCGTTCGATACGGATACTTTATCGGTTTTGTGGAATATCAACTTTAAACACCTTCCCGTCCGCATTCGTCGTACGTGTACGTGTATCGGTATCTGTTGACAAGTTTTATGCCAACTATAGAATAAATTAGATGGCGTTGTGCGTTTCAGGGGATCGAAATTGTTCGAGAGCGACATGATACGAAACCTTAGTCAATCAGGTTATCAACTACAAATGTATTTCGTTAATCCCTTTTGATTTCCTCGGAATTAACTACGTTCTGGATTAGAAAAACAAAAACAAAGAAACGAACTCTCATCCTTCAAACATATAAATTGGGTAGAATCCTTTATCTTGTTAGTGGGGTGTTACAAATAGCTACCGGCAATCTAGTCCTATCCAATTCATAATACAAAAGTTTTCACAACGAAAGATTAAGGAATCTTAATATCTCTAACCCGCTTTTTGAATTGCTGAAACCGCATTTATTTCATCTCTTTTGATAATCGTAAAACCGTCGTCGGTGTTACTTGCGAACCCAAACTTAATTCAATTAAGAACTTTTCAAACAAACTCTCGGAATTGGTCGCGGTTCAAAAAACAAACAAAAAATTTAAACAAATAAAAATAAACGTTCCTTTTAAGTTATCGATAGATTGATTAAAAATTAATCGGTTTTATGTTTTTGCTCGGTGAATTGTGATTTTTGCATAATTGTGAAATTTGTGAGTGATATAAATATCATGTAAATGAGTGATAGCAAAATAAATAAGTGCTATAGCGTTGTTATTTAAATAAATTTAAATATTTGTGTTTTTCATTAATAAAATGAAATTGAGTTAAAGGGATTTCAAAAATTCAAGGTAAAATTCAACACTAAAATATAACATATTTCCTTATTTTTTTTTAGTTTCCAGCACTTTGAGAAATATTTTTTATTTTATGAATTTGATGATTTAAAAAATGGTTTAGTGGAAAGGAAGTACTCTGTGTTAAAAATCTACTCTCTGAGATTTTAGAGAATTGTCTTTGTTGTTTGAAGTGTCCACCTGGAGTTTTGGTGGAATGAAGTTTATCTTTGAAGTGAAGCATTAATTGTGCTTGGGAATTTTTTAGTCCCTCCATTTGTGGTGGATGTCTTAATTCTAATTATTTAGAATTATTATTTGGCAGAATTTAATCCTGGGAACTTAAACAAAAGTTGAGATCTATGAATCTTTTTGAAAAGGTGGTGGTGGAGGAGGATAAAATGAGTGAGAAATTGGGGGAGATAGTTGGCATAATTCGGAGTTGGACCTTCCCATTGAGGATTAGCTGTTGATTTGTAATATAATATGCTTCGTTTGATATTGGGCTGTAATGATCATAACTGTCATGAATCGCTGTTACGTAAACCAAAAAGAGATTTTATTTTATTCAATAGACGGACCCTGAAGGGAAGAATTGAATTCTATTATAATATTTCAGCTAAGATTTCTAATCGGTTAAGCCATTAATTTATAAAAGGATGCTTCTATATTTTTCAACCGAAATGCAGGATATTCGAGTAAAAGGAGATAATGCCAAGATAACTAACAATTGTCTATCCGAAATGAACGGATTTTCAGTAAGTGGGTCTGATATCAAACTCTGTCAAATGGTTTTGGGAAATTAAGCTTTGACGAGATAAATGCAGGCTGTTTTTCTTTTTGGTGAAACATGTTATCAGATGGTTAGTAGACCTGTTGCTTTGGAAACCCAGCTCTTGGTCTTTCCATGAACTAAAAACGAGGGACGCTAGTACCAATGCAATGGTTAAGAACATAGAGAAATATTCTCGTCATCTTAATGTTTTCCATATGCACGAGTTAAGTCCTATACAATGGGCATGGAAGAAATAAAACTTCAACACAAGAAAAGAGAAAAGAAGGCTATTTACTTCGCTCTGTAAAAATATAAAAAGGGACATTCATAACGCTCGGGGCGACTATTTTTCCAAATCAGAGGAATCTTACAAATGAGTGAAAAGATGTGAATGATATTGCTGGCAGGTGGACCTATGCCACTCCATATTCCATTGCTCTTAAAACCGGTAATATGTACAAGTCTTGATGCAGTTGCCAACGAATTTAGTAAATACTTTGCTTCAGTTGGTCATTCTTTCTTTTTGGATAGTCTGTAAATCGATTGCAGGCAGTGCACTAAACCCTATAAACAAAATTATACCTATAGTGACAGTTTTGGGTTTGATACCATTACAGGATTTGAAATATTAAATACTATTAATCCCTTGAGTAATACAAGTTCACATGTATTAAGTAATATTTCGTCTCGCTTAATATAAATTTTGTCCTTACTTTTTAATTTCACCATTTAGATTGGAACTTCCAATATGAACTAAAATGTGCTATTGTTATTCCTTTATTTGAAAAGGGTGTCAGGACGTATGTATCTAACTGTAGACCAATTTCTTTATTGGCAATATTTTAAAAAAAATTGAATTTTAGCCTTTCAATCATAAGCACTTTTTCAGTCCGGTTTTAGGACAGCTCTTTCTGCTGAAGACGACGATATAACTAAGGTTGACCATGAAATTCACCTAGATAAACTATATATGGCCGGCTTTAGGAGATTTACATACAGTTGATTTGAGTCATATCTTAAAGATGGAATTCAATTTGTTTAAGCCGGAAGCAATAAAAGTAGCCAAGCTTGTTTTATTTCTCATATAGGTACTTAAAATCTTTAATTTCACATCCATTATTGGGTGTAATCAAAGCTTTTGCGGATGACCTTGGGATTTCACTCAGTTCAGTTGGTTTGGTTTGCCGAGTGTTTCACCTGTCTTAGAGTCAATGCAGCTTGCAACGGAATCAAGCTTTTGATAGAAATGTCTGTTAAAGTGCAAACTACTTTAGAATCGATTTAGTGAATATTTTTAAATATTTTGGTGCAACAATGGATCAGAATCTAAATTGGTCCAAACACATATCTAATTTCGCCAATTGATTACTATACCCCCTTAACAGCTTCACTGGTGGTGGTGTGGAAAATGCCACTTTGGTTTTCATGGTAGTTGGCTTCTAGGATATTAGTTTACTCAATTTGTGTTAGTATTTTTATGTTTTATGCTGCGATTTTTGAAGAAATATTAAAAAATAAACAGCACTCATATGCGGACTTGGCACTGGGATTAGAAATTTCATCCGCAGTGCCAGACTGGCACATGTGAGTGATCATTTAATTTGTACAAACATTTTGTGTTATTATTGGAAAAAATAAAAAGTAGGTACTTGAAAATTAATAATAATTTAGAAACAAAAGCCAAATAATAAATAACGAAGAATAAACAAATTTTTTAATTCGCAAAGGTGACTGGTACTCCTCAAAGCATAATCCAGGTTTATTGTCGCAAGTTTCATAGTTTCAAATCATGTCCTTACGTTGAGTTTGAGTTTTCCTCTATCATCTTTTTCAATAATTTTATTAATCTTGTGTACTAAACCACCAAATGATGTTGCATTTCTTGGAGTAAATTTTATTTCTGGCAGCAACGCCTTTATCAAAGATAAACGATAATCATAAAGAGATTTTATGTTGGCCGGAATAGTTGTTATACATTTCGTATGAATTTATCATTAGAAGTTGAAAATGTGAATATCAAGCTTGAGGTACAAACGGAAAGCTATCTTTTCACGTGGGTAAAATGCAAGAAGTTGATCTTGCCAGTCCACTCCTGGCATAAACTCGTTACGTTTGGCAATGACTTCTGGGTAATTTTTCCATATTGTCCTCAAACTCTGTGCTAATATAAGTTACGGGACGCTTATCCTTCCATTTACCGATGTGAACACCTCCTAGGAAGTTTGATTCATTCGAGCC